>OX457033.1:19023827-19210065 GCA_949752745.1 Protula sp. h YS-2021
CTCTCTCTCTCTCTCTCTCTCTCTCTCTCTCTCTCTCTCTCTCTCTCTCTCTCTCTCTCTCTCTCTCATTTTTTATGTACATTTCCAATGTGATCACGGTGCGTCAAGATTTTTGTAAGTGCAATGGAAACACAAGTGAACTCATCATCATGGAGGTGAATGAAAAAACTTTGGCCATTTGCTGTGTTTTTTTCACCAATGATGGATGAAATGCGGCCTTTAATCTGGACTAAATTCGATGCTCCAAAAGCGGCCATCTATAACGGATCTACGCACGTACAGACGGGTGCGGTAGTGGGTGGGGGGGGAGGGGGGTGGGGCGTGTCTTTCATCACGCTATGATACACTCCAGGAATCATGTAACTATTTTTTTTTGTGAATAGGCAAGGGGGGTCTGGGGTCTTTATCCTCAGTATGGTTTGGTTTGTATGGTTTGTTTTACACATAAATTATATTTCAGAACAAAGGTGCATGTATATAATAAACACCCAATTAGCACTATTTAAATAGTGCAAGTGCACTTCACAAAGGGAAAATGTCCACATTACCGCCGTTGTTGTTCAACAGCTAACCTCTCGGCTGTTCGGTCTGTTGTCTAAAACAACTTTCCACTGCGGATTCCGCGAAAATAGTACTCATAAAAGAAAGGAACTGCTTTTTAAAATATGTTCCCCAACCAACCTCTACGGCGGTCGATCTGTTGCGTATAATACCTTTCTACTCCGCAGACCCACTGGGGATTCCACGAAAATAATACTATATATAAAAGAGCGGAACTACTTCTAAAATATCCATCCGCTTATAGTAAGACAGATCTCATTAAAGGTCAGCACTTTCACAACAACGCATTTACCGCATCAAGTGAAGACCCACTGGCATTGAAGATCGCATTTGTTCCGTAAATGAGCCCTAAACGAAGCCACTATTAAATTCGTCTTAAACAAGTGGTCATCCATTATCGAATGGTGGGTGCGGGTGGGGGGGGCGGAGTGGTCGTGTCTGGACGTTACGAATCGGAACAAATTCTTTGGCCAAGTTTGTTGCTTGCGTACACACAACTGAGCACTAGGCTTTTTTTTAGACGACGGGTTTTACATAGAATTTGCTCTGTACGACCGTTTCATTATTGAACTTTTAATTATTCTTATCAACTGTCTGTGCTCGCGTCACTTATTGATGACACGCCTGTGCTCGTGTCACTTATTGATGACACGCCTGTGCCTGTGAATCAAACTTGATGGCGAAAGAACAATTTTTCAGTATTTTTTTGTTCACAAACGAGTCCCGAAAGAAGCAGCTTTTTAAACTGGACAAAATTCGATTCACGAAAGTAAACACGCATGGCGCACAGACACACTGACGCAAACACGCATGGCGCACGGACACACTGACGCAAACACGCATGCGCACGGACACACTGACGCAAACACGCATGGCGCACGGACACACTGACGCCATTGGTGGGACGGACATCTCTGTGGCTCTAGTCAAGGAGCTACGTAAATGTTACGTCAGACGGGTACGCAACAGGTGGAGTGGGGGGGGGGGGGAGTGGACACTGGTTGCAGGAATAACGCACGCTTCTAGTCAGGCGGTATTCGCAACGTTTTGCGCCACAGCTTTGTGCGAGTTTCTGCGTGTGTACTTCGGGGGGCAGTGGCTATGGAGTGTATGGGTCACCCGGATAAAACGCAACATCCGCGCGAGCTTCGGATATATTCAGCAATATTCCAAAGGGTTCAGCTATCTTTTACGTATATTTCCACTTTTTTTATCTTGAATTAACGAGTCTAGGAATGCATTCGTTTTAGTTTTCAAAGCCCCAGTTTGAGAAAGAAATGCCCTGCTTTGCCTGCTGTGAGTAACCGAATGCAAATTTTTTTATTCATATTATTTCTTTTCTTTTTTTCGTAGTATGTTCGCAAATTCACTTTTGCTAAATCCATTCTCAGACAGACTTCATTTCTCCATTAAATACACAGAAAGGTTTCACAATAAAACACAATACTTTTTTTATTTTTATTTTTCTGTCAAACAGATAATTTCATAAATAAATACTACAATATGTGCGTTTGTTCGAATTCAAAATTGTCCCACATACGTAACTCTTTAAAATAATGTTCCACTTTGAATTTTCACAATCAATGATGCTGTCACATTCCTTAGTTCATTTCTCTACCATGGATCGGCGTTAAAAACCCTAAAAACCCCAAGTATTGCGGGGAAAAAGGGAAAAGCCTAATCCTTGTCGAGTGTTCACGTGCTGAAAGCTCTTTGCACTTCTGTGTTGTCGTAGAAGGCTTGTTGTAAAGTACTGCTTGGTATGCCATGCTGCTCACCTGAAATACAAACAAACGGAACGTTCACTTTCTTTTGCACAGCATTCTATGTTTTTTATTTAATTGGCAAGTTCGATACTTTCTTTTTTATTATTATTGTTATATTCTTTTAGCGCTTCACTTTTTAATGTATATTTCTCAATTCACCAAGAACAGTATTCTATGTTTTTTTTTTTATTTAATTGGCAAGTTCGATACTTTCTTATTTATTATTATTACATTATTTTAGCGCTTCACTTTTTAATGTGTACTTCTCAATTCACCAATTACACAATTTCTTTCAGTGTGTTCCGACTTCAAACACGGTTGTTTCCGATAGTCAAAAGTATGTTCTGCGTTATTTCCATGACGACACTGAGCGCGAAATTGGAGCGTAATCCCTGGACCTAGTCCCTTTCTCCCCGCCGGTTTTTTTTTTCTTTTTTTGCTATTTGCGTACTAGGGGGGGGGGGGGTACAAGAATATAGCGCATAAAATTTTGTCCATGCAACTTATGGATCAACCATTTTTTCAGACAAAAGTAACTAAACAAGATTGTCCATGGACAATGACCCAGCTCACAGATGTTGATGTCAGGATTTTCGACAGAAGTACAACCTTTAACCTGTGGCTACGCACCTGGCATCAGTCTACATTTCAACACAAAAAATTGTACATGGCCCGACAACAGGGGGAAGGGCTCACTCCCTTTATTTTGCCAATCGCCAGGAAAAGAGAAGAAATAAATACGCAGATGGACGCATGCCACTTTTCTTCCATCAAAACTTTACGACTTTCCCATTAGAATCTTACGAGGTGTTTCAAATGTTTTTCTCTTTTTTTTGCCAATATATCAACTGATTTTTGGCAAATCACGGAACAAAGTAACAGCCATGCAAGTTCAATGCCTGCTACCTTAACAAATCTGCCAAGAGACTAAGGTATTATGCCGGGGTAAGATTTCAATAAACACTGATATTCTGCCAATTTTATCCAATCACAAAAAAAGAAACTTAGACTTTTTAACTACCGCTTATGATTTTTGTAAAAAACTTGTTTTGACTGCGAATCGCCATAAAGTAATATCCAGGTGGATAGGTAGTAATGCCTCTTACTTTTGCTTAAAAATGCAAGACAGAAAGGCTATTTTCGTGACGTCAGGGAAGATTTCACGGAAAAATTTCGGCCATTTTTTTGCGAATCGACAAAAAAAAAATAATAATAATAATAATAATAATAGCCAGGTGGACACTTACGCCAACCTTCCAACAAAACGTTGGGATGTTTCCATTAAAATCCGTGGCGCAGACACGTTTTTTCCGCCAGTTTCGGCCAAGTTTTGGCGAACTGCCAAAAGTAAGACAGACACGTTATGTCCGCTACTTTTAATCAAAGCTTCAAGATATTCAGGCTCAAACCCTAGGACAGAGATGCGATTTTCAATTTAAAAGCATACATACGCACATACTTTCATCGATCGCTTTGGCATCTGCTTCTGTAAGAAGCTGGGGCTAGATAAAAAAAACCCTTTCTGTGGCATCAGTCAAGTCAGACTGGAATTTTAATGGTTTTTCGTCATACATCCATCGCCTCTCCCCCCCCCCCCCCCCCCCCGCCACCCCCCACCTAACGCAAAACGGTTAAATACCTACATAATTGATGAAACTGATAGGTGGCTGGTTGTCTCCTGGTAGTTGGCTGGGTGTTATCTCCTGCTGGTTGTTTGGTTGCAGTGTCGAATAAGGCACATTTTTTATTAAATATCTTCCTTCCGCCCCCTTCCCCCCTCGCCCAAGACCAGGCAAGAAGAGACCAATCCAGGTTAGGTCTTTCGCAGGAGCGAGTGTGGACCAGTGACAGTTAAGCTACCCGGCAACCGCATGCAGCCACCAAGCAACCCACTTATCGAAAGGTACTACCACTCCCCACTCCCAGGGATGAGGGCCTCCATCCTGAACAACAGTCTTTTGATCAGTGTGTTATTGGTTCTGGCTCGTTTTTTCTTTGGGTCTGTGGCTGCTTGCATTTTTTTCTCTCTCTCTTGCAGTACTTGATGCAGGGCTGACCTAGAAAAATACGGAAACCAATGCAATGCTTCAACACTACTTATATATATAATTCAGGTTTTTACTTAGCAAATTTACAACGAGGAAGCTTTTTTTTTCAATTAAAACTTCATTAAACACAGCCTCCGGCCATAACTGACAATTATCGACTATAAATTTAAGCAAGATTGTCCATGGGCAATGCCCCGGCTCAAGAATGCCGAGGTCAGGATTTAGGGCATAAAAGTATAACCTTTAACCAAAAAAATTTCAAGACGGTAAGACTTATGTACCTAATGTCAGCCAGGATTTCAATACAAAAATGATTATAACAGTATTTCCGACCGTTTTCGACGAACTAATGTTCGCTGCTGTTAATAAAAATGTTGAAGACAATAAGTAAGACCATCCTTGGGTTGTACATTTGTGCTCCCTGCCTGTGATCAAAATTCTAAGACTTGTCAGTGAATTTCCAGGAGGAGATATATTTGTCAACTAGAGCAGTGTGCATAGCCCACATACAATACCGATCTGTGTTTGTTCCCATAGAAGCTACATACCAAGTTTCATTAAAATCCTTGCACGAGTTTTTTTTAAGTTATCGTGTTAACAGTTAACAAGCTCTTGATGACAGACCGACCGAAAGACAGACACGCGGTCGATCAAATATATTCCTTGTATAAATAAAGTCCCAGGGGGAGGGGGGGAAAGATACATTTTTAAGAAAATTAGACTTGAGTCGATATTTCGGCAATTCCTAAATAAGTAACAGCAAGATCAGGCTACGTTTTATGATAAGCAAGGCTCCCTCTGGGGTAGGTTGATTTTAATAAAAAAAAAAAAATTCGCTGATATTTCTTTCAATTTTCGACATGCAAAATAATAGCCAAAAAGACTAGGACCACGGTGGGGGCACTTAACCCCCCGCCCCTACTACATTCCATCAAAAGTTTATTGCGTTTCCACAAAGATCCTGGGAGGAGATATGTTTTTAGGAAATTTGCACTACAGCCTGCTACCTTTGACCAATATTTCAAGGCATTTTTTTCTGGCGCCATTTGAGATTAATTTTTCCCACATTCCAATTTTTTTTTTTTTGGACGAATAAAAAAATGATAGCCAGGTAGACACCAAAACCAGCTACCTTTAATCAAAATTCTTACAGAGTAATATCGGTAAAATTGCAACACGGCGGTTTTTTCGCCAATATTTCCGATATTTTTACGGAACATACTAGCCAATTTGTTACCAGTGTCCGTCTGCATTCTTCAAAACCTTCTGACAGTAATATGATATCCCTAGCGTTCAAGATTTTAGTACGTAATTGGGTTTTTCTGCCAATTTTATTTCGAATGGCGGAAAAAGTGATAGTCAGGTTAAGTACCAACGACCGCTCTCTTTAACTAAAATTTTGAGAGTGCGAGACTACTTCACTGGCATCATCATGTAGGATTTTACTTTTTTCGTAATATTTCCGCCAATTCCTGAGAATCACCAAAAAAAAAAAAAAAGTAATAGGGTTGGTAGCAATCCCTGCTATCCTTACTTCAAATTTCAATTCAGTAAAGCTATTTCTGTGGCGTGGGTTCAGACTTTACTGAAAATAAGTTTTCGGCCAAAATTTCGTCCCATTTTTGGCCAGCTAGGTAATAGTAACAACCAGGCAGGTAGTAATGCCTGCTACCTTTACTGAAAATTCCAAGACAGTATTTTCCAGGAGTTCATTACGGTTTTAATTTTTCGGTGTTTCGCCAAAATTTCCGCTAATTTTTGGCGACAATTTTTGGCCATTTCAACGACTTTTGCAGAAGCTGCAGCTAAAAGATAAACTTCAAAAAGGCTTTCTTTACTTTCTTCAGTTTACTGCTTTTTATCACCCCCTCCCCCGCGCAGACCAAGTGACTTACATTATTATGTCGCTAGGCACGCGGTTGGTTGTCTCTGGTGAATTGCTGCTGCATCCTCCTGGCCCATGCCCACCCCCAAAAAAAATTTTCCGGGAATTCATTAAAAAAAATCTGTTTTCAACTACAAATCCCTTAAAAAACTGCCCCACCATAATTTTGTTCGAATGACCCGGTAATTAAAGAAAAAACTTGTTGAAGATTGTGTCAAAAACTTTTTTTTTTTTTTTTCATTGGCCAAAACGATTTTCAGGGGTTTTCTAATCCACTTGGATAACTTTTAAAACATTTTCCTGGAAAGAAAGCACTGTAGCCGTGCTAAAAAAAGAACGCCCTATTCGGCTTTTACCAAGGTTTTTTTTTAGTTCTCAAAAAAAAAAAAAAAGTAAGAACAATAAGCGTTAAAAAACAAAGCAAACACTAAGCTTGCATAAACACCATTTAAGCTCTTAAGGGAAGTTATTGAGCATTTTCCAAAAAGCAAGCACTATAAGATTCCAGAAACGCCATTTAGGCCATTATTAAGGGAAATTTTTGAACATTTTCCAAAAAGCAAGTACCATAAGCTTGCATAAACGCCATTAAGGCTCTTATTAAGGGTAATTTTTTAACTTTTTTCAAAAAGCAAGTACCATAAGCTTGCATAAACGCCATTTAGGCTCTTATTAAGGGAAGTTTTTGAACATTTTCCAAAAAGCAAGTACCATAAGCTTGCATAGACGCCATTTAGGCTCTTATTAAGGGAAGTTTTTGAACAATTTCCAAAAAAGCAAGTACCATAAGCTTGCATAAACGCCATTTAGGCTCTTATTAAGGGAAACTTTTGAACATTTTCCAAAAAGCAAGTACCATAAGCTTGCATAAACGCCATTTAGGCTCTTATTAAGGGAAACTTTTGAACATTTTCCAAAAAGCAAGTACCATAAGCTTGCATAAACGCCATTTAGGCTCTTATTAAGGGAAATTTTTGAACATTTTCCAAAAAGCAAGTACCATAAGCTTGCATAAACGCCATTTAGGCTCTTATTAAGGGAAACTTTTGAACATTTTCCAAAAAGCAAGTACCATAAGCTTGCATAGACGCCATTTAGGCTCTTATTAAGGGAAGTTTTTGAACATTTTCCAAAAAGCAAGTACCATAAGCTTGCATAAACGCCATTAAGGCTCTTATTAAGGGAAATTTTTGAATTTTTTTCAAAAAGCAAGTACCATAAGCTTGCACAAACGCCATTTAGGCTATTATTAAGGGAAATTTTTGACCATTTTCCAAAAAGCAAGTTCCATAAGCTTGCATAAACGCCATTAAGGCTCTTATTAACGGAAATTTTTGAACTTTTTCACAAAGCAAGTACTATAAGCTCGCATAAACGCCATTTAAGCTCTTATTAAGGGAAATCATATAAACATTTTACAAAAAGTAAACAAGGCACTGTAAACTTGCAAAAGCACCATTTCGGCTTCATCTAGCTTTTGAATACATCTTTCCAGAAAAAAAATGGCACTAGCCGTACGAGCAAAAATTACACGTACATTAAAATTCGAATAAAAATTATCAGGCGCTTGGGTATTTTTTGTGAAAATCGCCGCTTCATACTGCGGGCTTAAAAATTATGGGGATTTAAATAGACACAGGACAACACAGGACAACACAGGACAACACAACACATGTGTGACTGACGCGTTAGATCGGCTTAAAATCCCTTTCTTCCACAACATTCGTGGCCTGAACAGGGCACAGCACTCATCATAAGTTGCCACAAATCACACGACATAGTATACAGTTGGAATAGAATATAATTATCTATTTATATAAATATAAATCTACAATTATTTTCTATTAATATATAAATCTATGCATTTTTTTTTAAATTTTACTGTTTTCATTGTGCCTTGCGCAATTTACAGCCCATGCTCTGCGCAGTTTACAGCACAATTCTCTATCTATATGATGCAATTTACTCTCGTTATTGTGCCTTGCGCAATTTACAGCCCATGCTCTGCGCAGTTTACAGCACAATTCTCTATATGCCTTATTTACTGGTTATTGTGCCTTGCGCAATTTACAGCCCATGCTCTGCGCAGTTTACAGCACAATTATCTATACGACGTAATTTAATTCTTTCGTAATTGTGCCTTGCGCAATTTACAGCCCATGCCCTGCGCAGTTTACAGCACAATTCTCTATTTATATGACGCAATTTACTCTCGTTATTGTGCCTTGTGCAATTTACAGCCCATGCTCTGCACAGTTTACAGCACAATTCTCTATTTATATGACGCAATTTACTCTCGTTATTGTGCCTTGTGCAATTTACAGCCCATGCTCTGCACAGTTTACAGCACAATTCTCAATATAATGTACGTTCTTTCTTTACTTTTTAAAACTTTTTTTATAATGTAGTAACTTTTCCAAGCTCAATTGGCTTGAAATAATGCAAAAGACTGAACAGACTTCAGCAGTTGCATTGGGAACGAATCAGATTTATACATCACGCAGTGGGTCGAGTGCCTGTAGAACTGCTGCTGGGGCCTAAAACACACAAGTAAGAAAAAGACATGTACTGAAGACGAATGAAGTTTTTATAAATATACAGGATCGTTCTTCACCGCGAAATGATGTAATTTTCACAATGCGTTCTGCTATATACACTGAATGTTTAGCATTACATCACTTTGCAACGCATTACTTGACAACGAAATCACTTTACAACGTGTCACTTCACAACAAGCCACTTTACATTTTGGCATACCATTAGTTTTGAACAAAAAACTCACCGCTCCTTCTTGGACATCCTGCGGGTTGGTGATTCGCTTTGTTGACGAGGATGGACAAATAGTGAACTTTCACGCCAACTTCCCGAGATTTAAGTTGCGTTCAAGTCACTAACCTAAACTGACACCCCATTTTGTAGTGTCAGCAAGATGATTTTTAAGGCATTAAAAACGGGGTGCTGTAAGCTTGTATAAACGCGATGTAGGCTCTTATAAATGGAAGTTGTTCTAATATTTTCCAAAAAGCAAGTACTGTGAACTTGCATAAACACGACTTATGCTCTTATAAAGGGAATTATTTTACTGTTTTCCAAAAAGCAAGTGCCGTAAGCTTGCATAAATACCATTTAGGCGCTTATAAGGGGAAGTTATTTTAGCATTTTCAAAAAAAAAACCAGCACTATAAGCTGGCATAAATGCCATTTCGGCTCTCATAACGGGAAGTTGTTTTAATATTTTCCAAAAAAGCAAGTACTGTGGGCTTGCATAAATGCCATTTAGGCTCTTTTTAAGGGAACTTATTTTAATATTTTCCAAAGAGCAAGCACTGGAAGCTTGCATAAATGCCATTTAGGCTCTTATAAAGGGAGTTTATTTTAACATTTTCAATAGTTACCCTTTAACGTTAAGCCAACAAAACCGAAAGTCGGTAGTTGACGGTGGCAGATATATCCAACAGAAGACAGACAAGAGTTTTAAATAACACAATTTGTTTACAATCCAGTATATAGACGTTTTGGGGACACGTGATTTTTTAGAGTACAAGACACTTTGTTAAGTACTCGTGCTGGTCGCCACGTATCACATGACGACCTAATAGCCAAACGGGGATTTTTTATTTTCCTAACCCTAAAAAATGTATTGGGGAGGAGGAGGGACTCTGTGCACGCACGCAAAATTTTAGGCATCAAATGCTAAACTGTAGCTTTGATTTTTTAGTCCAGAACAGTGGGGGGGATACCTATTGGTGGACCTTCCAGAAGATCCCCTGCGAAGCTGCTAAATATTGATAGCACTGACATTTTACTTGTCACTGCGTTAAGTAGTTACGTCATACATCATCGCGATCTGTGCAATCTGGAGAACTGCTCTGCCTTTCTCTTTTAGGCAAATGTACGTGCGGGCACAGATACAACCATTGTTGCCAAGACACACTCTTTTTTTGGTTTTTTTGGCTTTTTTTGGTGGTCAGCTTCTGCCCTGAAAGCACTTTTATATATTAACAGCGGGAACAAGGGGACCAATGCTGTTGGTTGAGAATGCCCTATGAAAAAGTGTACCTTTCAAAACGAATGTTCTTTTTGTTAAACCCAACAGCCTTCTAACTTGATACCTAACTGCAAGTAAATCTCAGAAAAAAGGCAAAGACCTTTTTCTGAACTATCTATAATATACCAAGACGTGTCCCTACTAACCTAAGCTAAGTCGTAAACTTCCCTAAAGTGTGGTACACAAGAAAAAAGGTTTGATAGCTAAGAATGGACAAAGGACTTTTAAAAAAATGATAGTGCTTTACTCACAGTCACTTCCCTTTTTTATTTTTTTTTTACTTTTTTTGGTGGTTAGCTTCTGCCCTGAAAGCACTTTTATATATTAACAGCGGGAACAGGGGGCCAATGCTGTTGGTTGAGAATGCCCTGTGAAAAAGTGTACCTTTCAAGACGAATGTTCTTTTTGTTAAACCCAACAGCCTTCTAAATTGATACCTAACTGCAAGTAAATCTCAGAAAAAAGGCAAAGACCTTTTTCTGAACTATCTATAATATACCAAGAAGTTTCCCTACTAACCTAAGCTAAGTCATAAAATTTCCCTAAAGTGGTACGCAAGAAAAAGGTTTGATAGCTAAGAATGGACAAAGCATTTTTAAAAAATGATAGTGCTTTACTCACAGTCACTTTCCATTTTATTTTTTTTTTTACTTTTTTTGGTGGTTAGCTTCTGCCCTGAAAGCACTTTTATATATTAACAGCGGGAACAGGGGGCCAATGCTGTTGGTTGAGAATGCCCTGTGAAAAAGTGTACCTTTCAAGACGAATGTTCTTTTTGTTAAACCCAACAGCCTTCTAACTTGATACCTAACTGCAAGTTAATCTCAGAAAAAAGGCAAAGACCTTTTTCTGAACTATCTATAATATACCAAGAAGTTTCCCTAATCCCCTAAGCTAAGTCGTAAAATTTCCCTAAAGTGTGGTACACAAGAAAAAAGGTTTGATAGCTAAGAATGGACAAAGGACTTTTAAAAAATGATAGTGCTTTACTCACAGTCACTTCCCTTTTTTATTTTTTTTTTTACTTTTTTTGGTGGTTGGTTTCTGCCCTGAAAGCACTTTTATACATAATAGCGGGAACATGGGGTCCATACTGTTGGTTGAGAATGCCCTGTGAAAAAGTGCACCTTTCAAGACGAATGTTCTTTTTGTTAAACCCAACAGCCTTCTAAATTCATACCTAACTGCAAGTGATCTCAGAAAAAAGGCAAAGACCTTTTTCTGAACTATCTATAATATACCAAGACGTTTCCCTACTCCCCTAAGCTAAGTCGTAAAATTTCCCTAAGTGTGGCACACGAGAAAAAAGGTTTGACAGCTAAGAATGGACAAAGGACTTTAAAAAATGATAGTGCTTTACTCACAGTCACCTTCCTTTTTTTTAGGGGGGCTCTGCTCAATAGGAATTCACATTATGGTAAGTAGGTAAGTAGAGTAAGTATGGTATCCAAGTCCGGTCGGTTCGTCGGCTGTTCTTCCTTCCAAGTTTGGCGGCATAGCTAAGTAAAGGTTTTTATTAATGAGACGTTACACATATAAAGTATGGTGGGTGTGACAAGAATCAGGATCGACCGCGCTGTTGGACGACCTGAAAAGTGTGCTGCCGAGAAGGGTCTGTGCCATGGGCGGCGGGACCAGACCCACTTCCTGTGTCGTTTTGCGCGTGCGCAGTGCTGGACAGCATCGGAAGCTCATCGGTAAACACTGTGAACAGAAAGAGCATATGTTGTAATGTGAGTAACGTAAATAATTCAAAACGCAACGTAAAAATACAAAGTTTGAAATTTAAATACCCTTGGTGTCACAATATTAAACCAGGATTTGTCCTGGCATAGCCCAACACACGCCTAACTACCCACTTAACTAACGAGAGGATCTACTAATTGAGATCCCACCAAGCACCGAGTCGCGCACTGGGGCGGACAGGGCACGCCAAATCCTTAGGTTTTGGCGCAGGCATCAGAACAAAATGATTGCTCCGACAAAACATGTCAAACCATCAAAATGGTTCTGACCCTATGACGGCTTTAAGAAAGCAGCCGGAATTAATACCTACTTCGAACGAGATATTGAACATATTTGTTCGACAGAAAAACAAACGCGCGCACACAAGCAAGCACCGACAATCACACATACACACATACTCACATGCACACACATACATACGCACACACACACACATTCACACGCCATGCACGCACACATTCAGATGCCATGCACGCACACATTCACACGCCATTCACGCACATATTCACACGCCATGCACGCACACATTCACACACCATGCACGCACACATTCACACACCATGCACGCACATATTCACACGCCATCCATACACACATTCACACGCCATGCACGCATACATTCACACTTCATGCACGCACACATTCACACGCCATGCATACACACATACACACACACGCCATGCATACACACACACGCGCGCACACACACACGCGCGCACACACTCACACCCACGCAGGCACCCGCACATACACGCACAAGCACGCACACACGCACGCACACGCACAGAACGTACAAACCCTATACGTAACTCCTATCTAGAATTTACATTTTACTTTCTAACTAACACCTAATAGAACGAAATAGAGATGAAGACCTACCTAAGCTAACCTATGAGAAAATTGACAAGGAAATATTGCCCAATCCAGCAGGATTGAACAATAAATACTTGCCAATGCCACCACCTCCTCCCACTTCCCTTGCTATCCCGCTAACCTAAAGACATAACTAAACAGAATAAGGACTGTGGAGTGAAGAGCCGCAGTCTTGATCCACCTCTCTGCTACTAGTCGGCCTTTTTCCTCGTTTCCTGTAAACAGAAAAAAAGGAAAAACTTAGCCAATGTGAAATTTAAAACCACCCTCCCTCCACCCTAAAAAACGAAAAAACCAGCAAACCTAGCATCGAAAATGCAGATCCAGGGTAAAGGATAAGGGGTTATTAAAAGGCCCTAAAACCCTGAATCTGCTGCGGACTTTGAATTCCAAATCCGCTCTTTTAATATAGGCCAAGCTAAAGTTGGCGGGATAAAACTGAAACATTCTACTTATTACCAAGTTAACCGGGACACAAAACCAAAACTGCATCTTGACATTTAAGAGCCTTTTTTCCTCCCCACAATGAGTTACAGCACTGCTGAGGTACAACACGACTTGAAAGTCAGTCAATCGAGAAATTTTAGAATCGACTAGCCCCGGACAAACAAGCCGGATTGCACCATGTGCCCTGGCGCACCAACGCAGCAATGGTACAAACACGTGTCGGACATGTCAGCCATGGACACGTGACACGGTGACACACCAAGTACCGGATGGCGTAAACACCGTGCAGATCTAGAGCAGTGCTTCATCTCGAGGATACACACTGGCCCAAGATCAACCGGCAAAGCAAAGCGTGTGCTCCAAACAGCACACGCGTCGGAAGGGGGGCCCCCATAGTCTGACGCAAAAGCTAGGATCGTCTGCTAAGATTTCTGCAAACGTCCCAGGCGAACAGGCAAATAGCACAATGCCTTGCTTGATCTGGCATGTAGTGCAATGCCTGCTTGTGTCATGTTGCTTACTCATGAAGCCAACAGTGACACGAAATGTGTGACCCCGGTCGGTAACACCAAGTGATCTTTGTCCCGAACTAGTCGCCTCCAAAACCTCCTGAAAGAAAGACCAACGTCATCGTAGAAGCACCGCAAACAGCACTGGAACTCACTGCGGCTCGCAAAAAATAGCCAAAATGCCAAAATAGCAATCCCGATTTTGGGGGAGCCCAAACGGGCAGGGTGGGGCGATTGAAAGGGAATCTAAAAGGGATATACGAATGTTTCAGTACACGGGATAAACTGGTCGTGTCATGTAATTTCGAGTCCAATATTGTTTTTAACTATACCAACTCCCACCAACCCTGCCTCCCCCCGCCAACCCAACCACCTACCCACACCCCTACATGAAGAGCAAACACCGGCATGGTTAACAAACAAACAGTCTTTAAAGGATCCAGGATATGGATATGTGGGATGGACCGTGGATAGGGAATCCTGAATCTTGTAGCACGAGATCTGGATAAAACGAAATTCTAATGGAACACCTGTCCATTGAACTGAAACATTGAGACCCTAACTAACAAGAACGAAACGCCGAATTCAAAACCTCCAGCCTAGGATACATTTTTGTACATGTGTTACCCGGCACAGGCCAGATCGCACATGTAAGGTGCAACATCCGGCAATACTACACCCAAAGTTACTGCAGGAACCCGAGCCTAACAGCAACTTAAAGCCAAAACGGTTGCATCCTAAACCAAATGCAGTAAACCCGACGAGTCGGAGGGATGAACCCACCCGTGGAGGAGAAGGGGCAATAGTATCAACTTTCACAATGCATGTGGATGGACCATTATCACACATACTTAGAGTAAACGAAAACCCAAAATAAAGATATATAATGTTTCAGTTCTAGGGGTTTGGAGTTAACCATACCGGTAATGCCTTCATATTTTAAAAAATAAAAAGAATTTACCATTTTTCATGAGCAGCTGCAGCTATGAACATCATCTTGGGCTGGCTCGACCGACATTGCAGCTCTACCGCGTGGTTGTCCAGGATAATACGTTATACCTAGCTCAACTTTTAACGCAGTATTGAGTGTCCGACCGAAACGTGCTTGAAACGTGAAAAAGTAGCTAGCACAATAAACCTTTTCAAGTTTATTGTACTATATACTTTTTTAAAAAAAAAGCTAGCACAATAAACCTAGTTTATTGTACTATATAGTTTTTAAAAAACAAAACAAGTAGCTAGCACGAAAAACCTAAGTTTTTTGCGCTATCTACTTGGTTTCTATGGCAAACCAAAGCAATTACTACGAAGAATGCTTGTTCCTGTAAATCTACAAAGAAAGCAATTGCAGTTGCACAGCGGGACGAAAAATTAATAAGACATTTATCTGTCGTCTTTTGACAGCAAACTAGAGCACACTTCTAAGGTGTTAGGAGTTAAAGCACAGCACTTCATATCGATGCAAAAAATCAAATGAAAGTCAATCAAAGAGTAGAAAAATCATAGGAAAGATTTAAGAAGGTTAGGTCTTCTTTGTCCCGGGCCGACTCGGGACGAACTAGAAAAGGCCTTGTTAGTACCTTAGATAGCAATAATTGAGCTTCATCGAAAATAAGCCTTGTTGCATAAGTTACAAAATGCAACGATAGTTTTTCAATTGTTGGCATAGCTCAGAACGTTTAGCACATCCTATACGCACCACGTGAAATTCCTGCTAACAACCTTTGAACTCACAGTTACCATACTTGGGTACAAGAAAATTTGACAGCCGGTGTAATGCACGCCGGATGCTTACACCAAAAATTAGTTACTGCACATCTCGGAATATGCAATAGCTAATACCGAAAGGGGTACCCAAAAATGGAGTTAGTGGGCCCGCCGGAAGCTCGCCGGAACAACCCGCAGCCTGACAGAATGCACTTCACGCCCTTCACCACGCCCCCAACTGAATCGCCAACTCTTTACTGTCCACTTTAACACTGACAGTAACGTGAAACAGGTGGCCCATTTTTTTTTTTGTTTTTTTTTTTTTGTTTTTTTTTTTGTTTTTTTTTTTTTTGTTTGTTTGTTTTTTTGTTTTTTTTTTGGTGCGTTTTTTTGTGTGTTTTTTTTTTTTTGGTGCGTTTTTTTTGTTTGTTTGTTTGTTTGTTTGTTTGGTTTCTTTTTTTTTTTTTTTTTTTTTGGTTGGAGGGGCTTAGGGCGGTTAGGAGATGGGGGGCGGCGGGGGGAGCAGGGGTTTGGATTTTTTTTTTTTTTTTTGGATATTTTTAAGATGTGTTGGCGAATGTTACTGCAATTTTTAATTCAGTGGTTCTTGCAATTTCGTTTGTGGGACGTATCAATATGGTGATGCTTAAATTATCATTATTTTATCTATTTTTTTTTTTTTTTTTTTTACTTTTTTCTTATTTATTTTATTTTTGGGGACTTTTTTTTGGTTTTTGATGATTTTTTTTATTTTGAGAATTGGCTAATAACTATGATTTACACTTGTTGGGTTTCTAGTCTGAAATTAAATAGGATCAGACTTAAGAACGGCGGTATGGCGTGAAGACGTTATATCGTCCCAAATCCCAGTGCTATGTAACCTTTGCCTTTGTGTCAATTTGTAATCAAAAAAGGGATCTGCCAACCCCCGCCGACCAACCTCCCCCCTCCCCTTTTTGAAATCCTAAGAATATATAGGGACTATGAATCAGGTCAAGGGGACATTGCCTGATCCAAGGGGCAATGGAGGATGACTAGTATTACGTCCTAATATGTGCTTACTGAACAAGCACTAGGACAGCCTTGGGACTCGTGTGCGCTCATTCGAGAACGCGCTAGGCAATGCCAGTAAAGTGTCTTGCCCAAGGGCACAACGTGGCAACCTGGCCCATCGGTCCCGCCGAACAGCCACCACGCCTAGCAGCACAAAACATTCAAAGCAGCATCCAAATCTTTTTGAAGGGAGTTTTTGTTCCTATCTACGTTTTCAAAAATTAATACATTGAGCCCACGCCCGTAACGTGAACAGATAACCCTAATCTAAGATTTTAACTCAGAAAGCGGAATTCCCTCAGCAGTCGTTCGACACTGGGCAACACAGTCGCTGAGTATGTCAGGAATCATTAGACACAGAGGTTGGCAGGGGCCCAAAGTGACGCAAGCCCAACCTTAAGAATATTGCAGTGAGTACAACACAAGCAAGTAAGAGAATTCAGTTTTCCAACTTAAGGCACAAAAGCGTTTGGGCCCGTGTACCCGGCACAAGTAACACGGAAAAAATGTATGGTCAACACTCCGGCATTAAGTGTTCACCATATATTAGTCCCCAAGTATAGTGTTAGTATACTCGGCGACTAAATAAAAAAAATAGTGAAAGACTGCACCTGAAGCTGGAAGCTTTGAACGCTACAGACCGACCCATGAGTACCACCATAACACCCGTAAAGCTGAACTGCTATCACCAGGAACACCCTTGTGATTTGCAGCACCACAACCCACTGGTCCAAGAGGATCGCCTGGCAGCCACAACGGCCACGCAGCGTCAGCGCTAAACTCAGCTGAGAGAAGGGAAAACGATATTGTGGGAATCTCGTCTCAATTGAGGCGAGAAGGAAGTTGAACAATTGTACATGGGCCAATCAAAGTCACACCAGGCCCCCATGGACTGGTGAGACCATAAGACCCATGGCTTGTAAACGAAAACTTTAAAACTTAAAAAAAAAAGAAATTGCAATCGCCAATTGCGGCGAAAGAAAAATATTAAAAAAAAACAATAAAAAAAACCAAAATTTGGGAAATTGAATTTACAGGGATCCAAAAACAGGTTTTTACCTCCCCCTAACCTCCCGCCCAAGTCCAAACACAAGACACGCAGACAACTACTACAATAACACTGTAATTCAAATCCAAGATAACGCCTTTTTTTCTAAATTTAGCTTTGTTTGCTTTGGTTTGCCTTTTGTAGTATGCCTTTACTCCGCCGTTTTTTTTTTTTTTTTTTTTTTTTTCGTTTTTTGTTTTTTGTTTTTTTTTTTTTGTTTTGTTTTTTTTTTTTTTTTTTTGCTTTGTATTTTTTTTTTGTCTTTTTTTTTTTGTTTTTTTTTTTTTGCTTTGTTTTTTTTTTCTTTTGTTTTTTTTTTGTTTTTTTGTTTTGTTTTTTTTTTTGTTTATTATTTTCTTTCCAACAATATTGAATATCACTGCAAATTAACTGCAGGTGCAGATTGTGTGCGGAAATGCACTTTTATTTAGATTTTTTTCTACAAAGTATTGAATATTACTGCCACTATTTGATGACTTTTTTGGCATATCACTTGTGCAGATACTGGTTGGGTGAAGAAATGCACATTATTTTTTAATTTAATTTCTTCCAAAAAGTATATCACTGCCACTTTTTGTTGACTTTTTGGCAGACCACTTGTGCAGGTACTGGTTGGGTGCAGAAATGCACATCTTTTTTTTTCGTCATTTTTCCCACAAAGTATTGAAATATCACTGCCACTATTTTATGCTTTGGCAGATCAAATATGTTCAGGTACGGATTGGATGCAGAAATGCTTTTTTTTTAACCGAACCTGGGTTGTCTGTTTTGTTTGTTTGTTTTTTTTTTTTTTTTTTTTTTTTTTTTTTTGGGTTTTTTTTTTAACAGACTAGCAACAAATTTAACAGTCTCGGCTACTTTAAAGAGCCTCTATAAAGAGCAGCTTTAAAGTACTTCGACTTACTTGGACCACCTGTATACATTCACTTCGAAGTGACATTCGAAGAGAAATATTTACACCATCACAATTTAAAATTGAAGTGCTCTGTGTTATGATTAAACGTATTTAGCATTTTCAGCTCTATTCTAATTAATGCGAGCAGCGCATATTGTTTCTGTACGATTTTTCTAAGCTATCTTTCTCGGGTTTAAGTGATGGTGAACGAAAAAAAATAGAAAAGAAAAAAAAGAAAAAAAAGAAAAAAAAGAAAAAAACAGGAAAAAAATTGTCTATCATCAGAGCGAGTGTGGACCAGTGACAGTAAGCTACTAAGCGAACTACAACAAAGTGCAGCCGCAAAGCTGCCCACTAATCAAAGGTACTACCACTCCTCACCCCTAAGACACGACCTCGTTTTTTTTTCTTAGTTTTCCATTTGTTTTTTTTTTAACTTCATCGGATTTCATAACTGGATGGTATTTCTTTCATTAACTCGATTTAATGATTTTTATAGAAAAAAACGAGGTTTGTTTGACTTTATAGCTTAACAGCGAAACGGAGTTATTGGTTCTAAGAACTTCATAACAGAACTAGTTTGTTGGATTTGATAACTTGATACCAAAACGAGGTTACTGGATTTGATAACCTAATAGGAAAACGAGGTTCACTGGGCTTGAAAACTAAATAGCAAAACGGGGTTTACTGGATTTGGTTACAAAAGCCAGCTTCACCGGATAGTTTTGACAGTTTTATTGGATTTGACGATTATGTCGAAAAAGAAAATATAGGACGAAAATGTAGCTGATTATTGAACATGCGTGTTGATCGCAATATAATTTTTTTTTTTTTTTTTTTTTTTTTTTGTTTTTTGTTTTTTTTTTTTTTTTTTTTTGCACGTCGGACACTCTTAAACAATAAAAAAACCTAGCTATTAGTCGCTCGTTTGCTGCGTCGGTGCCGATGGGCTTTTTACCTGAAGTGCAGAAACATTTTGTCTTAACTCGCCATCAAGAGTATATCATCTTAATTTTTGAAATATTAAAACATATCCAGGTTTCACTTAAAAATAGGCCTGGCTTTCTCCTTTATTCCAAATGATTAAAAAAATCCCATCTCTTACATTGCTAATAACTAAAAACCATTACTTTTTAAAAAATATTAGTTTTTTTTTACGTGAAAATCCTCACTTACCAATCCATATCTGGTAGTAATCCCTAAATAGCGCCCTTATTGTGGGTGTTGTTAGCTGCTCCTTGCCCTTCGATGATGTTCTTTCTGGCCCAGTATAACTAGTGACTGCGCACAGCACTAGTGTGTCGCCTACAGCTTTGCCTACAAAAATAAAATACATTCCTATCTTTTACAAAGATCTTAGTTTCATAAACTAATTTTATACGAAACCAATTGTATACTTTGTAGATGAATCCACAGCCTATTTTGATGGCTTTTAAGTGCTGACTTAGCCTTGCACAAACGCTCCACTTTTTTTAATTAAGTAAACTGTTCGAAGGACCCCTTCATTGCAGCTGTCCTCCCCCCCCCCCCCTTCCCCCAGCCCTATTGAAATCGCAGCGTTCCCGTGCATTTCGCTCACAAAATTCCAAGACTTTCTGAGGTTAATTTCCATGATTTTTAGCCAAATTTCAGGACTTTGGGGGAGATAAATTTCCAGGACCCACATACGTTTTTACACTCGAGGTTCGACTGAATATATCTTGTTTGATAACGTAAAATTCATGTGGCATTCCTTTATTCTTGACCGCACTGTCACTCAGCGCATTAATATTTTCAATTTCTAGGACTTCCAAAATTTTCTAGGATCGCTTTTTCTAGACGCACTTCCTGACTGAACGGGTCAACTGCCGTTTATTCTAACCTAGCTCACTCCCATCCCACCCCGACCCTTCCTTCCACTAACCCTACAATCCCAATAACCACGATTCCTTACCAATATTTCTTTATTCAGGACATGGGACTTAACTTACCAATTAACGTGGCTAAAGCTGGCCTTGAAGTCGATAGTGTCAGCCAGTGCGATGCCAAAGCTGTATGCCATTGGATGTCATCCTTGCACCGACTCCTCCAAAGGATCAGATGCACTATGCGCGATCTCCCACGCAGTAGAAAAGGATATCCAATGACATGCTGGCGTGGACACGGTGGGCACTTTTTTTTTTGCGTGCGTATCACCGCCTACCAGGTCACGTGCAGGCCTGCTTGTGACCGCCAGCTCTTCAAACTCAAAATGTCCCTTAATTATTCCTATAAGGTGCAGTTTGCTGTGTTAATTGCTTCGGCTCGTCGTTTTGGAGGACTCTCTGGAGAGGAGGTGATTGCAAGTATTCTATTTGCTGATTGTAGAATAAGGTGCAGTTCGCTGTGGTGGATCTTATCGTTTTAGAATGGTTCGTGCTCGCTAACCGTTACAACTGAATCTGGTCATATTCTGACGTAATGTGCTGCCCAGTTCTCCGCCCCCTCGCCCAAGTCTAGGCGAAAAAATAGACCAATCCAGGTTAGGTCTATCGCAGGAGCGAGTGTGGACCAGTGACAGTTAAGCTACCCGGCAACCGCATGCAGTCACCAAGCAACCCACTTATCGAAAGGTACTACCACTCCTCACCCCATAGGAACGGTGATACTGAGCAGCTGTCACTTTTAGGCTTGGGTGTCTTGGTTCTATCGGTTTGCAAATTACATCGCCGTCTTCTCGGTGTCGACAGCTTTATTCAGGCCTTCAGTGTGTATATGGCCTTCAGTCAGGCCAGTTCGTGTGATTCTGGCTCGTATGTGGCGGTGGTTTTGGTTCGGGTCTGTTGGCTGCTATGGTGTAAGCAGCCTTATCAGCCTGTGGTGTGGCAGGCTGTGCCGCTGGTAGTGCGGCAGGCTGTACCGCTGGTGACGCGGCAGGCTCGTCCGCCGGTGGCGCGGCAGGCTGTGCTGCTGGTGGTGTGGCAGCCTCATCAGCCGGTGGTGGGGCAGGCTGTGCCGCTGGTGGTGCGGCAGGCTGTTCTGCTGGTGGTGGGGCAGGCTGTTCCGCTGGTGGTGCGGCAGCCTGGTCAGCCGGTGGTGCGGCAGGCTGTTCTGCTGGTGGTGCGGCAGGCTGTTCCGCTGGTGGTGCGGTAGCCTGGTCAGCCGGTGGTGCGGCAGGCTGTTCTGCTGGTGGTGGGGCAGGCTGTTCCGCTGGTGGTGCGGCAGCCTGGTCAGCCGGTGGTGCGGCAAGCTGTTCTGCTGGTGGTGCGGCAGGCTGTTCCGCTGGTGGTGCGGCAGCCTGGTCAGCCGGTGGTGCGGCAGGCTGTTCTGCTGGTGGTGCGGCAGGCTGTTCCGCTGGTGGTGCGGCAGCCTGGTCAGCCGGTGGTGCGGTAGGCTGTGCCGCCGGTGGTGCGGCAGGCTGTGCCGCTAGTGGTGCGGCAGACTGTGCCGCTAGTGGTGCGGCAGGCTGTGCCGCTGGTGGTGCGGCAGGCTGTTCCGCTGGTAGTGCGGCAGCCTGGTCAGCCGGTGGTGTGGCAGGCTGTTCCAATGGTTGTGCGACAGGCTGGTCCTGTAAATCCTGTAAGTCGCACGAAAGCCGTCTGTAGCGGTTAGCGACAGAGTCAAAGTCGGGAATCCTCCTCTCCAAACTAGTGAGCACGTTTCCTTCCAGCCGTCTCACTAAGCTCCAGGATTTCGGGCTCACGTTCGCTATAGCCTCAAACCTCCGCATGGTGCGGTGAACCGTTGAGAGCTGAGTCATCAGGCAGTGAGTCCCCCGGTAAATGCAGTCTGCAAAAAACAAAATCAAGAAATAATACAAAAGCGAAAAATAAAGCACTAGCGAACTGTAAAATGAAATCCTTTTTTTCACATTATTTTGTTTATACAAGACTTTTTAAATAATACACGCAAACCCGTCTTCGTTCAAAGGTGGTGTTTGTGCTGACACTCATCACAACACCAGCGAGGATCCAAAACTTCAATTAAGATGGAATCACGTTAAGTGTTATCATTACAACTTTTTTATAACTGAAATTTTAACTAGTTATTTACCTTGCATCACTGGCCGGACAAACTCATGGAGCCGTCTATCAAAGCTGGGGATAGCGCGCTCCAGTTGATTCAAGGCGATGTTCTCCATCACCGCAAGAAGGTCCCATCTGCGGTAACTGAGGCACCTCTCGCTGAGGTAGTCCCTCATCGAGTCGTGAACCGTGGCGAGTTCCTCGAACCTCGCCCGGGCCCAGTCCAAGTATACCTCGTGCAGGTACACAGGAATGAGGTCGCCAAGGTTTGGTGGTCCAAAGGCGGCAACTGCAAAAGGCAAAATATATGTCATTAACAATTATACAACCCTTCAATATTTGCTTTCATAAACAACTGTTAACTAAATTTCAAAGACAGCCCCCGAGGCACATACGCTATACCTATAGCTGCGCTTGAAACAAGTGGAGTAAAAAACACTTTCCACAACATAGTTTTACGTCTTGGCTCGATATTTTGTTTGCTACGGTATATATATGCATGCATTCTTTCTCCGTCACAGATATTGTCGGCGCAACCACCAGTCACACTGCAACCGACCTGGTTAACCATATCATTCTGTGGCACAGAGTGCGGCTTCTCCTTCGTATCCGTCTTACCAGCAAGTTGCGCTACTCGGGATAGAAGCCTCTCGTCGGAGGACAGCCCCCAATGGGACTTTTGATCCAACCCCCCGAACTTCGCCTTTTACTCCGGTTGCCACCCTCACCCGGCACTCATTGGCAGAAGATCAGGTTTTCTTGCAGGGAAGGATTACTGACGATGTACTCTGACGCAGCCAAATGTAATAATTGCTTGCTCATAGCAATCTCGGTCACAACCATATATAGCATAAACCTTGCTCGGTCACATTATCGGTCAGTTATATACCATAGCAAGCTTGTAACACACAGTTACAGCGTTGGCACACCCTGCCACGGTCACATTCTCCATCACAATTACATACAAATATTTTTTTTTTAATTTGGACACCGTTCGAAAACGCAACTGTCAATATAAGCGCATGTGCCCAAGGCAGACGATATTCAACACAGATTGACTGAAATTCTTGAAACACGATTACCAGTTTTTTTTAGAATCACTTTTTTATTATTTACATTTTGTTTTCCTAAAATACTGCTTTAGTTTGGTGTTTAATGTCCCGTTCACCAACTAGGATGGGTATATTAGGACGCACTTGCCAAAGAAACAAGTAGGAAAAAAAAAGAAAAAAGGAGGAAATCGTAAAAGAAGAGTTAGAAAGAAAGAATTTCCGACTAGTCGTCTCTTACGCCACGCACGGAACAGAACGCAGTGGGTGTATTCTTAAGACCCCCCCCCCCACCCCACAGGGGGGAACTTTTTTAGTGAACAATTAGGTTCAAAGGCCGGTGCTGCGTTGAACTAGGTTAATTAATCGACGTTAAACATAGGAAAGGATCAACGCCTGGGAAAAGGATGGATATTTACCCTCCGGTTGAGCATCAGCAGGTGCGGTTGGTGTAAGCTGACACTCCGGCTCTGAAATGAAAGCACCTATGACCGTAAGCGCACAATCGCAAATGCAAGAATTTCCCTGGACATTTGTTTCCAGCGGTAAAGTGAAGATATTACAAAGGTGAAAGGAGAAACCGAAAATTGACAAAATATCGATTTGGTGGAAGGCCTCATGGCTAATAATGCTGTTAAAAGTAATCGGACCAGATGCGTGATATGAAGTTTTTGCCGAACCGATAACACAAATACTACTCCCCTGAAGATATATTTGATCTACTCCCGAGTTTTATAAAGATCGGCATTTTTTCTGGCATCTTTTTAAGACGCAAAACTAAGGTTTAGACAGGAACCCAAAATGACAAAATGAAAGATGACAGGCTACTCTTTATGCTCAAGACAAACTGGGACAATACTTTAGGGCAACAAACTTCATATATTGCTATGGTCACTAAGTAAGGACAGAAAAACAGGATGGTTTGTACCGGATAACTCATGTCGAAAGTAGGCCTTGGATTAGTAAGCCTTTGCATGAAACAGGTGCGTCCGGTTTTTTTTTTTTTTTTTGGTTTTTTTTTGGTTTTTTTTTTGTCCAGCTGGTCCATTTTTCTTGGACGAACCTGGCCCATTTACAATACCGATCTATGTTTGTTCCCTTAGTAGCTACACGCCAAGTTTCATTAAAATCGTTGCAGCAGTTTTTTAAGTTATCGTGTTAACAAGCTGTTGACATACGGTCGATCGTATATTTCCTCCCTGTGGAGAATGAATAAAAATTATAATAACATCAACAAGAGTAACAACATCAGCAAAGTAGGCTGCTTTTAAGATTGTTCTGAGAAACTGGTTTTTCGCCAATATTTCAGCGATTTTTTTCTGAATTAGTCATGGCGAGATAGTTACAAATGACCGCTATCTTTAACCAAAACATCAAGACAGTAAAGCCATGTCGCTGGCGTGGATTCAGACTGGACTGAAAATATTTTATTTTTCCTCCAATTTCTGGCCAACTACCAAAACGTAATAGCCAGGTAGGTAGTAACGCCTGCTATCTTTTTTCACTTAAAATTTCCAGACAGTAAGACCATTTTTGTCGAGTTCGTTAAGACTAGTGGACAGCTGGCTTTCCGTCAATTTTTGGCCAATCAAAGAAAAAAATAGCTAGGCAGGTGGGAACACCTCCAACGTTTACTTGAAAATTCAAGAGTGACCTTTATTTTCCGGGAGCTAGTTAAGATTTCACTGAAAAAGTTTTTTTCAGCAACATTTCCTATAGTTTTTGTCGAATCACGCAACAAACCAACGGAGCTACAAATGTCCGCTCTCAATCCCCCCCCCCCCCCCCCCCCTCCTCCTCAAACCCTTGAGGCGGTAACAATATAGAACTTAAAATTTTAGCAAGAAATTGGTTTTTAAACAATATTTCAGCCATTTTTTCACGAATTACAGCTAGGTAAGCGCAAATGACTGCTATCTTTAAAAAATAGGATAGGAATGCCATTTCTCTTGCCTGGGTTAAGATTCTATTGAAAATTCATTAGTTTTTCGCCAAAATTGCCGCCAATTTTGGGTAAATCAACCATCTTGACCAGGTTAAGTAGTAACGTCTGCTACTTTTACTTAAAATTTCAAGACAGTTCACTATTTCCCTGGAGTTAAGATTTGATGAACAAAAATTGGTTTTTCATCAATATATCCGCCAACTTCTTGGCGAATCTTAAAACAAGGACTGAGAAAATGGCGAGGTAGGCATGAATATCCGCTTCCCTAATTCAAAACTAAGATGTTAAAGACTAAACAAATAGCGTAGTTAGTAAGAAATTGGCTTTTCGGTAATATTTCCGCCAATTTTTCAGAATTACGAAAAATAGCCAGGCAAGTACCAATGATGTCTGTCTGACTAAACTATCAACGTAATAAAGCCATTTCTCTGGCGCGAGTTAAAGATTATATTTTATTTCTTCCCCAGTATTTCCACTAATTTATCTTTTTCATTGGTCCGTCCGTCATTGTGTCGTCACGCTACGACTGAACAACATATCTTTACTTCCATTGGTCGGATTTCAACTTAACACGTACCGTTTATATATAATCTTCGAGAACTGATTACATTTTGGTGACCTTGAGTGTTTTTTTTTTATTCAAGGTCACTGCGGGACTTAGAAATTTAAATTGGACTTTCCATACCAAGTGGTGTCTGAACATTACATTTCCAAGTTCTACCAATCGGATTTCAATCAAACCCAGCATTTAGCTTTCATAAATAATGTTCTAGAACTGATCAGGTTTTGGTGACCTTATGTCATTGTTTATGGCCACTGCGGGACTTTGAATTTCACATGCAATTTCCTACATCAAGTGATTTGTTAATAGCATAGGCGAAGTGCCACTCGTCAGATTTCAATCAAATCTGGCATGTAGCATTTATGTATAATATTCTAAAACTAATACGGTTTTGATCACCTTGAGTGTTTTTATTCAACGTCACTGCGGGACTTAATATTTTTCATTTGATTTTCCATACCAAGTGGTTTAGGAACACCATATTTCAAGGTCTACCACTCGATTATAATAAAATCTGGTATGTAGCTTTTCTATATAATGTTCTTACGTTTGGGTGACCTTGCTTGTTTTTTTTATTCAAGGTCACTGCGGGACTTCGAAGTTTTGCATGGGATTTTCCATACCAAAGTGGTTTGTGAACACCATATTTAAGTTCTACCAAACGAATCTCAAATCAAATCTGGTATGTAGCTTTTATATATAATGTTCTAGAGCTGATATGGTTTTGACCTTGAATCATTGTTTATGGCCATGGTGGGACTTTCAAATTTTACATGGGATTTCCTATACCAAGTGGTTTGTTAAGATCAATTTCCTAGTTCCACTAGTCGGATTTCAATCAAACCATGTTGTAGCTTTTCTATATAATGTTCTAGAACTGATTACGTTTTGGTGACCTTGCGTGTTTTTATTTAAGGTTTCTACCAAACGAATTCCAATCAAATCTGGTATGTAGCTTTTCTATATAAAGTTCTAGGACTGACTAGGTTTCGATGAACTTGCGTCGTTGTTCATGGTCACTACAGGACTATGAATTTTACATGGGATTTCCCACACCAAGTGATTTTTTAAGACCAAATCGATCCAAGTTCCACTGGTCAAGATTTCATCAAACCCGGTACGTAGCTTTTATATTTGATGTAAATGAGCTGACCAGGTTTTGGTGACCTTGCGTCATTGTTCATGGTCACTGCAGGACTTTGATACCATGCTTTTACTAAACCTTAATGTGGGATTCCTGATATCCTATTTGTCATTTTTATAGCTAAATATATATAAATATATATAAACAACTGCTATTCCGGTAATCCCTATCCCCCCCCCCCCCCCCCAAATCATGTAGCAGTTCGGTCGGGATATTGTGTTCCAATGGAAACACTTCTAGTTTTTTTTCGCAACAAGAACACCAGAAAGCAAATTAATAAATTTCACGCATTTAATAAACAAAAATTCACCTGAAATTGTTTATTTGATAGATCTAGATCAGCCAATTTTCGCTTATAAAGTTCACAGCAAGTTACTTTATGTGAATACCAGGGCAGGCACGTAACCGCTGTTTTAACTCAAATTTCAAAACAGCAGGAACATTTCTCTAGTAAGAGTTAAGAGTTTACACTTTTTTGGGGGGCGGGGGGGGGGGGGGGCTTTTCGACAAAATTTCAGTCAGTTTTTTACCAATCACCAATAACAGCAATAGCCAGGTAAGTAACAATGCCTGCTAAGTTTACTACACCTTTATTTTCACGACAGTAAAATTTTTTTCTTGGAGTTAAGATTTTACTGAAGCTGTTCTTTTTTTCGCCAAAATTTCCACCAATTTTTGGCCAATTATAAAAAAAAGAATTTAAATAACTACAGTCTCAGTGAGACAGAAAACCCCGTTTAGGGTCAATTATATACGGCTAAATCTCCATCCATCACTCAATACCTCCGAATCGTGAACATGTATAATGGACGAGTTGTCTCGGTCCCACTTTTTCCCATTCATTTTAGCCTGGACATTTTAACTGGAACTGGAGTTAGATAATACCTTTAGAGAGTTGCATGATAACTTTCCACCTAACAACTAATAGGGACAAGTTGTCATTTTGTCAAATTGTCACCGATTTCAAAATTAATATGACGTTGCACATCTACAATATATCTATCCTCACTGTGCAAAGTGCTCGGCCCCCACAACAAATTGCTAGTCGTGTGCACATAAACTTTGCACAACTACCAGGTCCGTCCAAAGTAATTTTTTGACAAATTGTCATTTTGTCAATTTTTCACCGATTTCAAAAATAATACACCGATGCATATCTACAACACATATATTTTCACTGTGCAAGGTCGCAGGTCACTACGACAAATGGTTACATGCGAAGTGGTGCGGACAAAACATCGCACAATTTCAAAGTCCAATAATTTTTGCCAATTTTTGACAATTTTTCATTTTGTCAGTTTTTCACCGATTTCAAAAATAATACGACGTGGCACATCTACAATATATATATACTTTCACTGTATAACAAATCAGAACCAAACCTCAGTTTTTGAGAACTTGCGCGGACAAAACCATGCGTTTCCAGCGGACAGACAGCCGGACACGCTATATAATAACTATATCCCTAGTTTACACCGGGGGGGGGGGGATAATATAGCCAAGAAGGTAGTAGTAACGCCTGCCACCTTTACTTAAAATTTCAAGACAGTTAACTCTAGTTAGTTAAGATTTCAGTGAAATTTTTTTTCGCCAATGTTTCTCCAGTTTTTGGCCAATCACACAAAAGATTATATAACCAGCTTTACTTAAGATTTTGATCAGAAACTGATTTTTAGCAAATATTTCCGCCTTGTTGAACAGGAACAGTCAGGTAATTGCCACTGACCGCTATTCCTAACCAAAATTTCAAGACAGCAAGCTGATTTCGCTGGCGCGGATTCAGTTTTTACTGAAAGGTTTTAGTTTTTCGCCAAAATTTTTCGCCAACCACCAAAGAAAAGTTATAACCAGGTAGATAGTAATGCCTCCTACCTTTACTTTAAATTTCAAGACAGCAGAACTATTTTCCCGAGTTCGTAGAGAATTTAACCAAACTGTTTTTGGTTTTTACCAAAATTTCCGCTAATTTATGGCCATTCACCAAAAAAAAAGTAATAGCCAGATAGGCAATTCCTATTACCTTTACTTCAATTTTCAAGACAGTGACAGTACCGGGTTTTTCCTGGAGTTAGTTACAGCCAGATCAACGCTTTCATTAGCAAGACATTCACCAAGACGCATAAATACACTTTGAACCAGACATAAATACACTTTGAACCACCGCTATCGACCCTTCTACAAAGCTGGAGCTAAAAAGTAAACTGACCCATAAAGAAAATTACAGGAAAGGGCTATTCAGTTGCACACAAAACACCTGTATAGTGTATCTAACTGCTAGTGTCTCACGGTGTCGTACTGGCCTCTAATATACTTTGCTCGATATGGTACAAGAAAGGCCAGCATGAGACCGAGAGATACCACTTGGTTGCCGGCCACTTTACCACCGCCACTTTTTTTTTTCTTCTTTTTTTTTTTTGGGTTCATTTTCCACATTTTTGTTAACATTTTACTGGCGATAAAATGACCGACAGCCAAGTGGTTTAATAGTCCTGCAGTTATACTAAGTCAGGTTAACACTTATATTAAGAAGACATACAAGTTAAAACCCAGAATGATAAGCGATTTTTTTTCTACTAAAAAGCGTACACACACAAATACATTTTGAACGACCGCTATCGCCCCTGCTATAAAGCTGGAGCTAAAAAGTAAGCAACTGACCCGGCCATTAAGAAAATTAACTTTTAGGAAAGGGCTGTTTAGTTGCACACAAAACAACTGCCTCTAGTGTATCTACAACTGCTAGTTTCTCACGGTGTCGTACTGGCCTCTTATGTACTTTGCTCGATATGGTACAAGAAAGGCCAGCATGAGACCGAGAGATGCCACTTGGTTACCGGCCACTTGACCACCGCCATTTTCTTTTTTTTTTTTTTGTTGTTGCTGATTTTCCTCCATTTTTGTTTACATTTTCCTGGCGATAAAATGACCGACAGCCAAATGGCTTAATAATCCTGCACAATTTTGAATATTATTCTGGCCAGCATTGTTCTTTCTGACCGATTGAAATTACAGAAAGCTACATTTTAGAGTTGGGAGGAGGCTCGAAGTTTGAAAAAAAATGTATGGGAGACGCAAAACTTCATGAAACCGCAGTTTTTGACGACTCTGCCTCCTTGGGACGCAAATTTTAAAATACTCCGGGGAACACTGGAAATTACTTTGGTCAGTTTTAAGTGAAAACCTGAAAGCTTTAGACATGCAAACATTTTCATACTTTTGAAATTGAAAGAAAATGAAACGTGAACTTACCACTAATGCCCGTCCTGGGCACCACTGTGTCGTAAGGCACGTAGCCGATCACTGCTGGCGAGTCCACAGGCGCCGTCGAAGAACAAACCGCTGGCGAAGACGACCCCCCGCTAGCTACTCCCCTCCTGACACCAGAACCCGAGCCTAAGGATTTTACCGCCTTACGAATCTTGAGTCCAAATCGTCTGATGGCGCGTCCGGCACGTTCGGCGTGTTCGACGATCTCGTCGGTGATCTTGTTGGCAGTCATGATGTTGGTTGTGCTTGTGGTGTTGTTGTGGTGGTGCTTGTGTAGAATCGCAGGTGCTGATCGCTGTCGTTGAAAAGCTTCGCAAAGTCGCAACTAGAACATACAAGAGAACTGAGATTTAGATTGAGCAAGAGAAAGAATGGTAGCGGTGCGCTGGCTTTTATACTCCCCGGCACCAGCTGCCAAACTCGGGCTCTGATTGGCTCTCTGGCTCACATGACCTAACCGACAAAGAACCAAAAAGCCCGCTCCTTCCCACAATTCCATATCCTGACAGCCACATCATATCCATAAGTCATTACTTTACACATGCATTATTGATGCACGAAAATAAGCCATGAAGAAAGCGGTTACAAGTCTTGTGCCCGGGTATTTTTTTGGTAGTTTTGCTATTGATAATAACAGATTTTACTCTGAAAGTGAAACCGAATACTAAAAAAATGCAGAAAAGATCATTTTTTCTCATCAGCGATTTTTTCCCCACCCAAAATATTCGGAGTTCCAGATCTCCCAACTGCGGCACTTCACCAATTCCAGGCACTGCGTCAATATTACCCATAAGTCTTAGTAAGTCGAGAGGGTATATGTCACCATGTTTCCCCCTCAAAAATTTTTTTGCGAGTCAAATCATTCATGACTGATTACTGCTTGCACAGATTCTTTGTTTTTTAGCAAGATGTTGTTTTGCTTACAAGTGTAAGTATGTTAGGGACCGAAAGTCAGGAACCGGGCTACGACAGCCTGCGTCTTCGATGTGCATACTGCGTTTCACATGATGCAAAAACTCACTCATGAATGTGAAACCTTGAAACAGTTCACCCTCTGTAAGCCAAGGCGGGAGGTCCAGCAGGTGCATGCGCATTATGCACCAAAATGTGGCCAAGCAAAACGTTGCAACTGCTTCAGCAAGAATCTTTTTCGAACAAAATTTTGTTATATCTTCTTTTTTTTTTTAATTTTTGTTGCTGTGGAGGAATCCGTAAAAAATCATCGTTACAAACAACCTTGCGTAGCGTAACACGAATTTTAATTTACTTTAAAAATTTCAGTTTCAATTTGTCGTTCTTGCAAGTTGGATTTTTTCAGTCAAGTCAAATAAATAACCCAGCTTGGCCTTTACATTGACAGGAATTTGGAATTTGTCGGTAACACTTCGGAAATACATCCGTCGTTGTCGTAACGGCAACTCTGGTCCATAATCGATCAAGTCGTTGCAAAATTGGCGATGATGTTTATGAATACTTCACTACAAGCCGGTGCTGTATGCAAACAGAAGTTCGTGCAAACGAAATGTTCTCAATATTGGTTTCAATCTTAAAGTTTTACTTGGAGAGGGAAGATTTCTGTGCATATCAGTTTTCCGAAATGGGAATTCGACAATGGGGCATAATTAAAGAGAGGAATTTTAGGCTATTGTTCTTTGATATTTAAAATAGAGTTCGGGTGACCAGATAAATGCAAAGTTAAAATAGTCTTTATTTGTCGCCATGTTGTATGTGAATCTCTGACATTATTTGTCACCATATTTTGTTTTAATCTCTGGCACATCGAAGTCTTACAAAAGCTGGTGCATCAATTAACCGAGTATAACTAATTTGTGCCTGTCATATACATATCCATAATTCTGTACAGATTTCATATTTAAAGACATTATCTGGAAATTCTGGAAAACAGATAAATAGTGATGAAAATATTAAGCGTTAAAGAGACTGTTTATTTTTAAAAAGCAGACAACTCAGTAGTGTGAAAATGACAGCTCTGGATCACTTTGTGACGTCATTATCACGCCATTGAGCCACTGAAAAATCCGTATATAAGAGCCGTTTGATTCGGTTTTATATCTAATTTTGACATAAAGTTGTTACAGGCTATTTGCATATGACACTATAAATATAGTTTTTTGTCCTAAAAAATTTTAGTCATTTTTTTTTAAAAGTATATAACTTTCGACATGTTTGACCGATTTCAATCAAAATTTTACAGTTTGATTAAGTTTTATATCTAGTTTTGACATAAAGGTGTCACAGGCTATTTGCATATGTGGCTGTAGGAATAATTTTTACATCCCAAAATTTTATCTTTTAAAAAACCAAGTAGATAACTCTACTTGTTGAACATGTTGAGCATGTTTAGCATGTTGAACGTTGAACAACAGCTTGTTGAACAATTTGTTAATCAATACCATGACGTAATATGTTACAAAAATAATTCGAACACGTCTATGAATTGGCTGCTCATTCGAATAGGTCTTTGAATGGGCTTGCCATTCGAACACATGTTTAAATGGTGTACTCTTCCCACATCACCAACCAAAAAAATAAATAAATAAGTAAATAAATAAATAAAACAATAGTCTGTGACAACTTAATGAAAAAAACTAGAACTGAAACTGGATCAAGCGGTAAAATTTTGATTTAAATCGGTGAAACATGACGAGAGTCATCTACTTTTTTAAAAAAGTTACTGAAATTAAAATTATTCTTATAAGCACGTAAGTAAATAGCCTGGGACAACTTTATACAAAAACTAGATATAAAACTGAATCAAACGGTAAAATTTTTATTCAAATCGGTCAAATATTACGAAGTTATCTACTTTTTTGGTTTTTAAAACGTTAAAGTTTTGAGATGAAACATAATGCTTACATTCACATATGCAAATAGCCTGTGCCATCTGTATATCAAAGCTAGATATAAAACGGAATCAAACGGCTCCTATATATGAATTTTTCAGTGGCTCAATGATTGATAGTACCATTTCCCCGTCAAAATGGTGACTTCCCACCGAAATAGCGATTTCCCGCTAAAATTTCCTGTCCTGCGGGGAGGGGGGGGGTCCTCACTTACTATGGTCTATGGTTAGGGTTAGGGTTACGCCACATGGGAGTCCTCACTTAATCACTATGGTTACGCCGCTTATTATGATGTCATATCAGGTCCTTCCATAGTATGGTCTAGGGTTAGGGTTATGCCGCTTAGGTGGGAAGGGGGAGGAGGGTTGGTCACGTGAACTATGACGTTACAAAGTGTTCCAGAACTGTCATTTTCACACTTCTCTTCTCTGAATAGACAGTGAATATTTTGCACTATATCGTGTCAAAGTTATCAGGAATTTGGTATGTTTTTTCTTTATTTGAAGGAAAAAGATCGACTTCAAAAACAAAAAGACGTTATTGTGATAAAATTCGAAAAGTAAAGAGTTGGTGTTTATTTTATATATTTGTGGATAAGCGAATGAACAAACAGCTTGGAGAATTACAAATATGAACACCACTCGTGATGGCAAATAACCACATTAATAGGACTAAGGGGGAGGGTTAATCCGATGGCAGTTTTTCCTGTTTACACTAGTAGCGTGTAAACAAACAACATGGAAAAACAACAACAATCATAAAAATCTGGACTCTCAGTTTTCAGGCGAGAAAGTCTGCTAAACACAGCTATTCTCGTCATTATCCCTTCTCCCCCCTCCTCACGGAAATCTTAGATTCACGGCTGAGGCCCTCCTGTGCATCTAGTAGGAGTGGGCAACTGCGCCCTCCTGTGTGTGCGCGTGTAGTCTTCGTTGATCTTTTTATAAAAAGTTTCGAGTAATTTGACGAAACATAATAATCACAAGAAGCTACATGCTTAGAAACCCAAGTAAATTTATTCCCATCGCCCTGCCTTATATTTTATTTCCCATTTGAGATCTGTTTTGGTACATGTCCTGAAATGGGAAAGAAGAATTACTTTCTTTAATTAGTGTGGCAATTAAAATTTAAAAAAAACTTGACCGTTTTCGATGCAGAGTAGCAACACTTGGAACAATAAAACTAAGATAATGAAGACCTAAAATTTAAGAAGGACATATAGACCAGTGTTAAAAAATAGTGGCACGATGCCAGTTGCACTAACACTATAATAAACACAGCCTTTTGTGTGTTGTATCCGAGTAAGCATTCTGACATTGATATATCGCCGATTTCACGTTCCAGCGTTAACCCGACTAGACCGAAACATTAAATTTACTTATATTTTGTTTATGACTGCCCACAACCACTGATTAACACCTATTTAATGTCTGTTTATTTATATTCGCATCCCATTCACAAGGCTCATTAGACGTCGAATAATCGAATCTATCTAGCTTCGGAAGCCAAATGTTTTCCATAACCAACCAAGAGAAACAGTTAGGAGCTACGTCTATCAAACATTGCTGGAACATCACAGTGTTAACTGCAGTGACAAAAATTGCTGTAGCATCGTGAACATTCACACAAAGTCTACAGCGTAGTAATCTTGTATAAAAACTTCATCTTTTGAATAGGTGTAATTTTCGTGCAAAATGTTTCGATAACCTAAGTCACATCTCGAAAGTGGCAAAATAAAAAAAACAGGATAAAAGAGCTACACAACTTTGAATTTTGAAAGAAATCTAGAACTCTTTAGAAAATGAAGGTCAATGAAGTCTTATCTTATAATCATTAGTACAGCTTAGCAATAAAACTTAATGCTAGTTTTGAATTTAAAATCAATTATATTGCATTGCTTTCCCACTGACAAGGTGTATTGCAAACTCGTCATTGAAACTAAGAATACCAGACATAAGAGCGCTAGCATCATAACAAAATGCTGAAGGCCTTTGATTTCTTGCAATGTCGTTGCCATTACTTTGTTTATCGAATAGCATGTTGTATCTGTACTCATGTAAGCCTTTTCTTTGTTAGCGTGTTTAACATTTGGACTTTTAGGTATTATTGATTGTGGGAAAGGTGGAAGAGGCATCTGTATTTAACTTCAGTTCCTTGTAATTTTGAAATTTCTTTATCAGATGAACTCTGATGAAATCAATATTAGAAATTTCAAAATAATCAATATTAATACAATGACGTCATAATAACGTGACAGCTGACATCCAATTTCATTTTCCTAGCTAAAATCGTTTCGTCGGAGCTTTGTAGAAACATACAAAAATGGCGTGAAAAAAACCAGAACACTATTTCGCTTCTGCCTAGCAAAGTGCTGCACTTGGAAATATGTAAATCTTTCTACATTGTTAGCATTTATATAAAACTTTTGACGGATTTTAATGCGAAAAATAACTCAGCACAAAAAAAATTAAACTGTTGGCGGGCGAGGGATGAAGAGACTTTGTCCACCGGTAGAATTTACAGTTAATCGTTTTCTTTTCTTTTCTCTTTTTTTGGTTGGGGGGGGGGGGGGTAGATGACGAGATAACTGTAGGCTATATAATAAGGATGTACACCTGAGCAAACACAGCTTTGAAGGACAGAGTATGAATTTGGAGACATTGTGACGGCGTATCTAGAGAAAGAAGGACAGGGATAACAATTCGGTTCTGTATAAACAAACCAATGCTAATTTCAAACTCAGAGTCAATAAAACTATGTAAGCATGAAACAAAAACTAAATTTGTAACAACTGCAAAAAAATCGTGATAATAGAAAAAAGGAGTGATCACAACACTAGAATGGATATCCACCAACACATACGTAAATTTCACATCTTCGCGTTTTGATGAGCTCGTGAAAACGTTTTCCAGAGAAAAGAAAAACATAAAAAGTGCTTTCAAATGCCGTTCTTACTGCCGAGTAGAAAATATTGCACTTACCATCATAAAAATTTTAACAATGAAGACATAAAATTCAAGAATGTCGCAAAGACCTATGTTAAATGTTGTATTACAATGCCATTTTCACTAAGGCTAAGTTAATCTAAGTTGAGGTTTTGATCTGCTGTGTCCCCTATTTATTTCTACGTTTATACAACGTTGATTTCTGATTTGACGTCAACCCGACCAGACCGAAACATTGAGTTTTACAATTTGGTTATAGTTAGTCGCTACTATAAATTAATGCCTAATCAAAGTCTTTTGTACAACTTTGATTAAGCATCAGTTATGCAGCCTCGTTTAGACGTTGCCTTTTACTACAACCCTGCCTCTACTTTTTCCTACGTCAAATCAATGTATGTTCTGCAACGCTGAATAGCCGTTTAAAAATTGCAGGTATAACAAAAAATTGTCCGTGTCAAGTCTGCAGATGGATTTTTTATTTCCATTTACAGGTCAATGGCAACGTTTACTTGACGTAAAATTATCGATATATGTCTAGCCTCGGCAGCCAATGAGTTATGAATTTTCTATAACGTCATAGACATTGATCTTACTCGATAACGCTGCAGTCTTGAAAAATCATTTAAAAATACTTACTTTAGTTACTTTAGTTACTTTTTTCTTTGCTTATAATCAGGCTTAATTTTCCAACCAGCTTTTTTTGTCAAATAAAGTCGAAGCCCTTAAGTAGCAAAATAAAATAAAGTTAGAAGAAAAGAAGTATGTTTTTTTTAAATAAACCTTAAATTTCTTTAGAAAATAAGGGCTAACAAAATAAACAAATAATAAAGTGTAATATAGCTGATCAACCAAATATCCTTATCTCACAGTCATTTAAATTGCAAAAACAAATCAATGCTACATCTGTATATAAAATCAACTTTTTCTGCATTGCTTGGCCATTTACAAGGTGTACTACAAACTGAAAACTCACAATACCCAATATATTACCAAACAGCTCTGGCGTCATAACATAGTACTGAAGGATAACCTTAAACCACTCGGGCTGCACTAACACTCCGCTCTCTGGCCCTTATTGTTGCAGAGGACAGGATAAAGATGGTTTGCCACCATGCCCTAAAGTATTCAATACTAGTGTAATAAAAAAGAAACGAAGCTATGGGGAATTTCTTAAAAGAAGCCCTGGCCTTTTACACGAAACTCAATATTTTGAGACTATCATAATGAAACCCAATAGAAGGTCTGGGTGCTTCTATTTGGGAAATGTTTCCAAATATAAGCCCTAGAAGTTCTATTTTATTTCGACAATTCGATGGTTTTTGTTGCTTAATAAAAAACAAGAAAAACTAAATCCCTTTTTACACTACACTTTACCAATAGTTTTGAAAGTTCTTTTCTCGACAGCGTTGGACCCACCATTTAATAAAGCTGGCTATGGCTCGAGTAATACTGCAGAGGAGAGGCGTCAGTACGGGGTTGCTTTGTGCCGTCTGAAGGTGGCAAGAGTAGGTGATTGCCTTGTGCAGGCAAAAGGATTAACCGTATCAGAAGTACGAGTAAATACTCTTTGGTACTCAAGGAAAGAGATCGATTGGAGCGGTGGGTTTGTTCGGAAACAGTTTTTATTGTGGCCATTTTAAAACCAAATTGTGTTATCCCCTTGTTTTTTATTGATATTTTAAATAAAGAATGGTATCTACAATATAAAATCTTTCTACCTTTGAATAATTCAGTAAGAAATACCACGAAATAGTATAGCGGTCTATTAAACAATACCAACAGCTCTGTAACTAGCATTGAATTTAACCTTATGCCTTCGTAATTACAGAGAGTATTGAGATGTTATCTCTATATGTGAATATAGAAAAGTTTGTGTCTTACGGATGAGCCCGAAAGTTGTGCGGTGATGGCAAAAATTTGTTCTAGTAACATGTAGAAACCCATCTAAGATAAAGTTAAAACTGTTCGACCTGTTTTTTGGGTATAAAAGCAATGGATGTGACGAAAATAAAGTCGCGGAAGCGATTATAACACCATCTAGAGGGATGAGTTGCGTGAGAAAAGGAAGGTTTTTTTTAGCTGATAACACCTCCTTCAAGCTACTGACATTGAACTTTACCTCATGCTATACTAATTACATGGGTTACTTTGTATTTTATTGTTACATAGGCGGTGTGAAATAATTTAAACGATATTTTCTTTATAATACCTGTGCATGTATTTCCTAAACATTATTGCCCACATTGATAAAATTTTTAGAATGACTTGATCGGTTATGGTTCAGCAGGGCGTCGCTAAAGGTGTCACTCAACAGTCCACTGCCCACGTGGTGGAGATTTTAATCCTTTCTACTTAACAGATTATTCTTCCACCCGTGCCAAAGATTTGACACTTCTTGAACATTCCTGGCTGAACAACAGGGTGCGTTGGGTAGGCATAACATGCTATGAAGATTTCACGTTTTGCGGATTATTTTTTGAGAATAGAGCTCCTTGTTTCCGTGCGCTTTGACAGTGTTGCGTGCAACAATAGTTTGCACCTTGGGAGGCGCTCGCTTGTGATATGTATATTAAAATAATTATCTTAGGTTGTGGAAATTGAGATAGATATTTCCTTGTTTTGTATACTTTATAGAGTTGATAACGGATCCAGCAGTGCACGAAACCTTATATCGGTTTCCACAACGACACGGGTTCGAAACCACTGTAGTGCGCAAGGGAGGGGAGATGGAATTGGTCAGAATAGGTCGTAATTGATGACAACGTAATGCTCAATTTTAACTAAAATTAATAAGCCAGATGCAAATCTTCGAACTCTTTCGACTCCTTATATTCCTTACTTTGCCAAATCACCCTGACTTTTGCCGAAAAGTTTTTGCATTTCGGCTGAATTCAGTTGGGATAAGTACAAGGGGGAGGAGAACGAATGGCTACAGTAGATCCAAATTGGTGAAATTGAAAAGACCATCTTCCGTGGCTGAAAATAATTGTTATTTGTCGAATATCGCAAAATAAGGAATATTTGAGTATAAAAGGTCGCCAAATATGCATCTGGCTAATTAAGTTTAGTCAGAATTGAACATTTTGCTGTCACCAATTACGATCTACTGTAACCATTTCTATCTCCGCTCCCTCGTATATAACGGAATGATAGAAAAAAAAACTGGCAAAAATTAACAAAATTCCATTTTGCCAGAAACATATTCACAAATTGGCTATTAATTAAAGGGACTGAATATGTAAAATTGTTTTTTAAAAGATCATATGATGACTTTATAAATTTGAAAGTGCGGATGTTGAAAGAAAACTAGAAGTTTTATGTTTTTCCCTTATCATTCTTTATAATTTATCCCAGAAAATTAGCAGTCGAAACAACACCTCCACCGGAAAGACCCGAAAGTGTGAATGGGCTTATTGCTTTCAGCCTAATCTGGGACTTTCAGCACAGCCCTGGATGTCTGTTGCTTCCTTCTGACCTTGAAGACAGAAAGGGTCATCTGGGTCTGTAGAACTGTTATGTATGTGCTGAAACAAAACTCTGTTATTGTGCCCTGTTGATTTGTCGAAGCTGTGCTGTATTGAACTCCCAACACAAAACGTGCACACTGCACAGACACATTCACCACAGTGGCTTCTTTACACATCGGTTCGGTGTGGAATCAGCATGGTGGGAGGGAAGGGCGGGGGGGGGGGGGGGTGAACAAGGGAAAAAAATGAGTTCAGGATTTCTTTGAAACAGGCGATGGGTCTGGAGCAAAACTTCCGAGACTAGATCATCCAGTACCATACGGCCAGGCGAAACGGCCCGGGGGTTGGTTGGAGGGGGGGGGGGGGGGGGGATTGGCGAAATATAATTATTTAGCCCTGTTGAAATAAGGTTATTAAAAACCATCTGTTCTACAGGTATTGAAAGTGTCAATGAAATCTAACTCCGAGTGACGCAGTTTGAAGTCTGAACTCCGATATGAGGGCAAATCGGCCATGAAACCAATGTGTGTTTTACTTGGCCTGTTTTGGAGGGAAAATTGCGCCAAGTCTGTTGTTCCCTTGCGCTTTTGCCTCACACTCGGTTTGTGCACTCAAAGCGAACAAGCGAAAAACGAAAAAAGCGATTCAAAATGGCGACTACGATCAACAGTTTACTACATCAGAGTGGGTACCATGCGGCGTTGTTTGAGGTAATACAGGGCGGGGGGGAGTGTGCCGGTGGGCGGTCGGGAGTTAGGATTAGTGGTGGTGTTGACTTAGGTTCCAGGAAACGTTGCGATCTCGAGGCAGCTTTTCGTACCTTGGCGGTTTTTGCAGGTAGCAGGGTTTCTCCTTCTGGTAAGTTCATTTCTCTCACTTTTTTAATGCGCGTTATTTTACTGTAGATAGCATGATGGAAGTATTGAGAACTTTTTTGTACTTTTAACTTTGTACTTTGACACTTTTTTCGTTTGTGCTCATATAAGTTTTGTTTAAGACGAAAAAAAAGTTATCTTCTCTGAGGTTTTTAGTGTGATTGTCTTTAAATTTTGGTTGGCTAATTGGCCACTACTTTTTTGACAGTTCGCAAAAAATTGGCGGAAGAATTGGCCCGAAACCTATTTTCTTTCAAATTTATTTAATGCGAGGAGGAGAGAAAACGGTTACAGTAGATCCATATTTTTGTATTCGAAAAGAACATTTTCGTAGCTGAAACAATTTTTTTTTTTTGCCAAATATCGCAAAGTGAGGTATACTTGAGTCAAAGGAAAGGTTCTGGCTCATTAAATTAATTCAGTAGTTAACATTTTGTTGCGGCCAATATGATCTACTCTGACCAATTCTATCCCCAGTCTCTCAAAGGATTTTAATGGAAACGTCCTAAAATTTTGGGGGAAGCTAAACAGCATACGTGTCCAACTTGCTATTTCTTTGGCGGTTCGCCAGCAATTGATGTAAATATTGGTAAAAAACTTTTTTTCCGCAAATCGTAACTGTCGCCAGGGAAATAGTCACACTGACTTCAAATTTTTAGTAATGGCAGCAGGCATTGCAACCTACCTAACTTAATTTTTTATTGATTGGCCAATTCTAAGTGACGCCATAGAATTAGCCTTACTGTCTTGAAATTTCAGTTCAAGATAGCGGTCATTGTTACTGGCCTGGCTGTAACTGCTTTCCGTGATTCGGAAACAACTTGGAAATATTGGCGAAAAAGCAATTTCTCACTGAAGTCTTAACTTACGCGTGGGATGATAATCTTACCGTCTTGAAATTGTGAATTAGGGAAGCGGGCATTTTTTTTAGTTGATTAGCCAAAAATTGGAAATATTCGCGAAACCCTGTTTATTATATCTTACCTGACGTCAGATATAATAGGTCTGGTCTCTTCACGGTTTGAGTAAAGGTATCGTTTATCGCTACATACCCGGCGATTACTTTACTTCGTGGTCTTCTAAAAGGGTTCTGTCTATTCGTCCGCCCGTCTGTATGTCCCCATTTTGGATGTGTGCCTATTCCGAGCTAGATCTCCAGCCCTATTTGGGAGGGTGGGAATTGTGCACCTAAAAAAACGAGATACATGACTTGAAGAAAACGAAGAAACGTTTATGAAATTTGACTTGTCCATTCCGAGCTGGATTTCCAACACTATTGCCGGTAATCTTTTGAAACCGTACACAGTGAAAGAATTTGTGATGTAGTTGTGCACTTGACTACCATTTTGATTTCTTCACCTAAAAACAGGCACACAAGACTTGAATAAAAATGTCGAGCTAGATCGACACTGATGGGGGAATCTTTTGAAACCTTACACAGTGAAAGAATATGTGCTGTAGTCGTGCCCCAGGATATCACTTTATTTCTCCGCCTGAAAACAGGCCAGCAGTAGCTGAACAAAAATGAAGAATTTTTTTTTTTAAATTTGACTTGCCCGTTCCGACCCACACCATTGGGACATCTTTTGAAAGCTTACACAGTGACAGAACATATATAGTTGTACACCGATTTGTATCCAGTTTTTTTTTTCTTTGACTGACACCGGACATATGCGACGGAAGAAAAATGATGGAATTGAAACCATGCTTGAATAAGTTGACACACTACTCACCAGGGCTGGTAGGATTTAAATCATGTAAAAAAATCTTGATGTTTGATCTTTTTGATTTTTTAAAATCATTTATCATTTGTCAGTAAGCCTCTGTGTGCGGCAAAGGCACTCAGCAATCGTTTGCAACTCCTTTTTTTAATATCTCCGAAACTATTTGTCCTATAACGGCTAGAACGTATATTGAAGATGTGCAACGTCGTATTATTTTTGAAATCAGCCAAAAATTCTCAAAAATAGGACTTGTCAAAAATGACTTTCAGGAAATGTGTTAGCACTTCCAGACAGATTTTGTCCGACTAGTTCTCCAACATTATTCAATCCATGTGTTCTGAAATTTGATGCAGTGAAAATATATATATTGTAGATGTGCAAAGTTGTATTATTTTTGAAACTGACCAAAAATTCTCCAAAATACGTCTTGCTATAAATGACTATTTTCAGGAAATTTGTTAGCACGGAGATGGGTTTTGTCCAGGCGAGTTTTGCAAAACTATTCGATCCAGCGTTCTCAAATTATCCCCCGTGGAACGGAGGGATATAGTTTTGAACTTTTTGGTCTGTCACGCTTCAGTCTCACGCGCCTACCGACCACATTAATAGATAGATTCGTGTCAAATTTGTACACGGCTTCTCTGGACCCTTTCGCAGTGCAGTGACTAAGAATTTTCCGGATCTGAAAAAATTGACAAAATGGCGGACTTTTGAAAATCAGCCCTGGACTTAGCATATATACGGCGGTCTCGCTCGCCTACAGACCGCATTAATAGATGAATTCGTTTCAAATTTTGTACACGGCTACTGTGAACCCTTCCACAGTGCAGTGACCAAGAATTTTCCGATCAAAAAAAAATGACAAAATGGCGAACTTTTGAAATCGGCACTGAACTTAGCGTATATACGGCAGTCTCACGCGCCTGCAGGCCGCATTGATAGATGGATTTGATTCAAATTTTGTACATGGCTTCTCTGGACCCTTTCACAGTGCAGTGATCAAGAATTTTCCGGATGGGACTTAAATTGACAAAATTGTGGACTTTTGAAAATCGGCACTGGACTTAGCGTATATAGGGCAGTGTTGTTAGATGGATTCGTTTCGAATTCTACACACGGGTTCCTTTTGACCTTCCGCAGTGCAGTGACCAAGACTTTTCCGGATCGGACGTAAATTGACAAATGGCGAATTTGTCAAAATCGGTGCTGTACTTAACCTACCTACGGCAGTCTCACGCGCCTACTGGTTAATGGATTGATTCGTTTAAATGTTAGACACTACGTCTACCTATCCTTCCACTTTTAAATTTTGCGTAGTCAACGCACACCATATCGCCCACGGGCGATAGACGTACTCCTCGATACGTATTCCAGTTTTATGCAGTGAAAATATATATATTGTTTACGTGCAATGTTGCATTATTTTTGAAATCTGCCAAAAATTGTCAAATATACAACTTGTCAAAAATGTATACATTTATGGAAACTTGTTTGCACGAAGACAGATTTTGTACAGACCAGTTCTCCGACACTATTCAATAAAATGTTCTGAAATTTTACGCATTGAAAATACATATATTGCAGATGTGCAACGTCATATAATTTTTGAAATCGGCAAAAAATTCTCAAAATATATATATTTATGTAAACCTGTTTGCACGGAGATAGATTTGGTCCAGAAGAGTTCTCCGAAACTATTCGTTCTGAAATTTTATGCAGTGAAAATAATATATATTGTAGATTGTAACGTCGTCTTATTTTTTAAGTCGACCAAAAATTGTGAGGCGATGTAGGGTTTTTAATTTCATTGAATTTACTACAATTCAATGACATTATGTGTTACACGGGGGATCTAGCCTAATTGATCCTCCAGTTTTTTAGGCCCCAACCCCTGAAAGTGGAGGGGCCTAATAAGTTACCGTCTGTCCGTCAACATTTTTTTTGTAGAGTTTGTCCGCGCCAGTTCTCCGCAACAATATGTTGTATGATTTTGTTACCCTGCACAGTGAAAATATATATACATGTTTTACCAAAAATTGACCAAATTAGGATTTGTTAAATTTATGCGTTCACTTAGTATAGAGACAGAGTTTTGTCCGCGACAGTTCTCGAAAGCTATTAGGCACATGCTTTTGTTACCTTACATAGTGGAAATATATATATATATATTACAGATGTGCCTTTTCGTATTATTGTTGAAATCGGCGTAAAATTGACCAAATAAGGACTTGTTAAAACTTGACAAAATTTATGCGTTCACTTAGTATATAGATGGAGTTTTGTCCGCGCCAGTTCTCAAAAGCTATAAAGACACATGCTTTTGTTACCTTGTATAGTGGAAATATATATATTGCAGATGTGCCTTTTCGTATTATTGTTGAGATCGGTCAAAAATGGAACAAAGTATGAGTTGTTAGAAATTGATAAATTATATGCATTCACTTAGCATAAAAGTTGAGTTTTGTCCGCGACAGTTCTCTATTTCTACAAAGGACATTCTTCTGAAACCCCATACAACTGAAATATACATATTGCAAATGTACCTTTTCGTATCATGGTTGAAATCGGTCAAAAATTGACCAAATTAGGACTTGTTAATGTTTTCTAAGCGATTCTGTCTGCGAATTGTATCTTGTAAGGGTTGGGGCCATGTGTATTTCCTAAATATTTTCTTGTTATTATTTTTTGGGGGGGGGGGCGGGGCGGGGTGGGGTGGGGTGGGGGAGGATTAGCAGTGGCTGCGGGTTACGAGAGGGCCAGTGCCCCTAGCTGCAACTGCTCCGGAGTTGGCCAAGGATGTCTGACACGGGTGCTTGCAAATAAAGCACTAGTGTTAGGCGACGTGTATTTAAATTCCACCAAATGACTGCTTCTTTAGTAATTATAATTTTTCAGAAAATAACTCCTGTGTGGAGATATTTGATACAGACATTTCAAGCAGAAACAATCCAAAAGGAATCTGTACAATTGAACTTTAGGACGGTTATCGTAACAATAACAATATTGCCAAATGTAAATGTGCTTACAAATGTCTTACAAGAGAGCGTTATGTACGTGTCTTAATTTTTTCTTTTTAACCCAGCCGATTTTGTCAGACTGGGTTAGTCATATCACTATAGGGGGCTTAAATGTATGTGCCTATGTTAAGCTTTTTCTTTAAATTGCTATTCCTCCTACAGTTTTACTCCAATCGTTTTGATGTTACGCAGCGATGTTCCCCAGGGATTTGCCTACCAGGTTAATATTTTTTCGATTAAAATTTTATAACTATTTGAAAAAGTCTGAGAGAAATGAATGATTTGACAATACAGCTATTTATGTTCGCCAAGGCATAAATAGCTGTATTGTCAAATCATTCATTTCTCTCAGACTTTTTCAAATAGTTATAAAATTTTAATCGAAAATTTCTTAGGTGCTTCTCCACCTGGACTTTGCTTTTTTCGTAAATGACAAAAATGCCGAAATGGCGGAATTTAAAAAAAATTGTAGAATTGTGTAAATGTCGGCACACATGTGAATCGTCAAAATCCAACCTCTCCAACATCCCTTTTCAGGTAGCTTCCAATTTCGAATTAAATGCATTTTACATAGTTCTTAAAGTGGTTTTTAACCAAAATCTACTTCTTTTTCTTTCTTGATGTAGTTTTCTTTTTTTTGTTTTCGTTGAATCTTTTTAAGAGTACGCGTGAACGTTCGTGGGCTGCTCTCCATGTTCCGGGACGTGCTTGTGTGTGTGTGTGTGTGTTTTTTTTTTTTGTGTTTTTTTTTTTTTTTTGCTTTCATTTTTCGAGTCTGATTTAAATAAGAAACAAAATCGGATTTGATTTAAATAAGAAACAAAATCGGATTGAAATAAAGAGAAATCGGAAATCATGATTTAAAAAAATCGGCAATTCTATCAGCCCTGCTAATCACTGAAAAAAAATTTTAAATTCTGTGGTGCCCGCGGGTATATATTCAGTATAATGGTTAGCTACTTCAATATTTTCATACAATTAGACTTCCTTGTGCATCACGACTTTGCATTCCAGTTGTACATCGGGTTATGAGCAGCACTTTAATTTTTATTGTCACTTGAAAGGCGCTTGTCTCGTATGTTTGTACAAACGTGTGGCAAACAAGGAGAGATCATAGGATTCTATGCGCATTGAAGCGTCAATCACCTCATAGTAATTATGCCTACTCGATCAAGCTACTCTTCAAACTTGATCTGTTTATTCCGTGCTTGGTCGCACGGTTCTATCAATTTTTGACGGATGTTACGTTAATGGACCAGGCGTTTAACACCACTGCGTAAAACTTTGTGCGAAATTTATTATTCGCTCCGGAAAGTTGAAGAAAATTCATATTTGTTTGGGATCGTTCCTTGGTAGGTTCGGAAGATTCTTTAAAATTTTTGTCTCGAGTAGAAAGAACGATTGCGGCTTGATGTCATCAGGTAAAATGTATATACACTGTATTGTGAAATATCTCGATCACAGAAAGACGTATCGACTTCACATTTTATATGGGTTTTCGTTGGGTCAGTCGGACGGTTCTACATTTCACGGGTGTAGCGAAATTAAGAAAGGCGTATGACGTCATCACGTTAAAATCTTGTTTGCAAGATTGACCAGCCGTTAAACATCGGAGAAAGTTCAAACTTGATGTTTTTTTTTTTTTTTTTTTTTTTTTTTTTTTTTTTTTTTTTTTTTGCTTTGTAGGTCTGAAAGAACAAAAACAGCACATGGCATGATCAATAAAATATGCATATAATTTAAATAAGATCTTGTGTGCAAAATATCTCGCTAACGGAAATGGTATCGACTGAATATTTTGTATTGTTATTAGTTAGGTCAGTCAGACGGCTGCTTCAACTTTTGACGCGTGTAGTTCAATTAGGAAATACGTCATTACGTAAAAAATTATCTGCTTTTGTTAAACATAAGTACGTTTAGAAAATTAAGGAAAAGTGTATGACGTTACCCCCCAGCCAGCCTCCGCGGGTTTTGTAGGCTGTCATGTTAATAAGGCATAGTTCTTAACTGCGCTGGGGATTTCAGCGTTTTCCAGAAGATTCTGTGGTGTTCCTGTTTTCTTTAGACTGGTTGAAAACAGTAGCAGCATTACAAAAACAAGAAACGTAGTAGATGTTGATTGAGACTGTGCAGTAGAAGCCTGTGTTCTTTCTTCTGTTTTACGTGCACTGGATGCTGTGGCTATTTATTTATTTATTAATTTTTTTTGAGGGAGGGGGAGATGTATGTGAATGGAATGCTGTGAGATTTCCAGATAGGATAATATTACCGCTTGTCAAAAACTTTCTGAAGCGTTTTTGTGACTGTTCACAGTTTGGGGTTGCTGTGGCATTGCAGTGTCTGTCTGTAGAATTGGGTTTTGTAGTTTTACAGAATATATAGAATTTTGAATGAGTGGTACCAGGATGTTAAAAGTGGGACTTACTGAAAAGATTTAATAAGTAGCATATATGCTGAGGTGTTTTTTACTAGGAAAACTTAATTATCGTTTCCGCTGTCTGCATGAAGAGCAATTTTGGGCGAGGAGAACTGACGCGAAGCCGCTTCTTAGTCGTGGTGTTTGTACACCTGTGATTTTTTCTCATTTTCTTTGAACCTGTCAAGGTTTTGGCATCTGAAGATTATGGACATTCGTCGAAGTTATTTAAATCTGCCCTTCTTAAGTTTTGTTACGTGTTGCAAGGATTATCGTGGTGTTATTTCAAGTACTTTCAAGTACTGTCAAGTACTCTGATGAAAACGTTGCGTCCAGATCTAGTTTTTACCAGCAGTGGGGGCCTGTGATTCTTTTTTTTTTTTTTTTTTTTGATTTTTGTTTTTTTTTGGCGAATCGCCAAAATTGGCGAAAACTTTTTCGTAAAATCTTAACTGCCAAGATTGAAATAGCCTTGCTGTCTTGAAGTTTTAAGAAAAGGTAGCAGGCATTGCTACATACCTGCTTGCGTTAACGCCGTGGGGGGGGGGGGGGGGGGGGGGGGGTGGCGCATTTTGTTCTTGCGCATTCCGTGGGTCTGCATGTAATGTGTGTGTCTGTTGTAGACACCTGTTTTTTGTTAACAGTCACCGATACCTGTCGAACAAAACATCGGAATCAACTTCAAACTTGGTGGGATTATACTTGGGTTGGTCCATATGTTGCGATTGTAATTGATATAAATTGGACAACGCATGACGTCATCATACGTCAAACTGACAATTGCTTTATTAGTACAACTGCAGAACGAAGCATCGGATTAGCTTGAAATTTTGTGTGATAATACCTTGGGTGGGTTCGACTATTCATAATATTGGTGGTGTATACAGAGCTACGTATGACGTCATGTGACTGCCTTACATATTTTGGGCACTGGACTTGGTAAACAGCACTGCAAGTCGGATCAGCTTCAAACTTGGTATGATTATGCTGTGTCTGATTATTTTATTTATTGTTCCCTTCAGTTATTGATCTGCTGTTCGGAGGGATGCGTGTTATTATTGCATGTAATTGAGAAGTAAATAGGACACTGCTACCCCCCCCCCCCAGCCCTCCCTCCTGCAAAGTTGTTATCACTTCGCTGGTCAGCTGTTTCATGTATAGGAACACTTACGTAACCTTACGTAAAATTGTTTGTGGTGCCTGGAAGTATTTTGTCACTTTTAATTGGGTCACCTTTAATTGGGTCACCTTTAATTGGGTCACTAACTATGTTGTACTGTGAGAAGCGGCTCACCATTTTTGCACTAATAGGGGGGGGGGGGGAGCCGACGCAAGGCAAGAAAATAGCCTTACTCTGTTGCATTTTTGGTTACAGATAGCAATCGTATAGTTTTTTGGTTGCCAGTTTTCAAAATACTTCTTCTTCCACGGTTTTAGTCGGATGGTCTGAACTTTTGCGTGACTGTTCAATAGGAAGGAATATCTTACAAGAAATTTTCTTTGGCGAAAAAGAAATTAACTAAATAAGAGGAATATTTTAATTTGTTGGTAGTAAGTTTTCTAAATACTTCTACAGTTCTGTCGAATTGCCTTCAGATTTTGCATTAATGTTTCCAGGGTGGTCCTCTCTTGAAAAAATTTATTTTTTGAGGTTATCCAAAAATGACCAAATGGTGCCATTTTGATTTTTTTTTTTGTTAAACCATATTCAAAATGCTTCTTCCGCAATTTCGACCGGATTCCCTTCAGATTTTATACGAATGTTCCCTAGATGGTTCTCTTTTAAAATATTACTTTTTTTCTCGAAAAATTTACAAATCAGGGGCATTTCAAATCTTTTTATTTTTCAAAATGCGTTGCCTGCTGCCGTTTGATTGTGAAGTTATTCGAAATTGTAGATTAATGCTCTCCGTGTGATGTTTTCATTGAAGTCACTTTTAAAATGTTTGAAAGTTTTGAGGATGAAGTTTTACAAAATAATTCTTCTGCAAGTAATTGAAATCAGAAACTATGTCATGTTGCAAGAATTTTTATTCATGAACTGTTGCTAAATATTGCAGTGATTGAGCGTGATGTCAGGTGTTTGAAGCGGTCCTTGGGCAAGGCTGAGCGTAAGTCCTCCTCCTCCTCCTCCTCCTCCTCCTCCTCCTCCTCCTCCTTCTTCTTCTTCTTCTTCTTCTTCTCTCTTCTTCTCTCTTCTTCTCTCTTCTTCTTCTTCTTCTTCTTCTTCTTCTTCTTCTTCTTCTTCTTCTTCTTCTTCTTCTTCTTCTTCTCTCTTCTTCTCTCTTCTTCTCTCTTCTTCTCTCTTCTTCTTCTCTCTTCTTCTTCTTCTTCTCTCTTCTTCTCTCTTCTTCTTCTTCTTCTCTCTTCTTCTCTCTTCTTCTTCTTCTTCTTCCCCCTCCTTCTCTTCTTCTTCTTCTACTTCTTGTTCTTGTTCTTCTTGTTCTTGTTCTTCTTCTGTACACACCAAAATTGTTATTCACAGAATACTCCGGCTGTCGGACAATATTCTGTGTTTGCGTATGCATGGGATCAAATGACACAGCTGAAGAAGAAAAAAATAGTCTCATTCTAAGATAAAAAAGAAGCGTATTTTTTAACGACTGTCGTGTTATTGCAGGTGAGGTTGAGAGGCTACAGGCGGAGTTGCGTACTGCTGAGGCGGAGCTGAGGCGCATGGAGGAGGAGAGGCGCTTGGAGGAGGTGGAGCAGCCCCGTGCAGCGGACGCCACCTTCGACGAGGTTCCGGTTGCTGAGGTCGACGAGCAGGAGGAGGAGGCTTTCCCTGAGCCGGTTGAGGACTTGTTTGAGGACTTGTTGGACTTGGAGCCGGTTGTCGAGCCAGTCGAGCCGGTTGTTGTGCCTGTTGAGCCGGTTGTCGAGCCAGTCGAGCCGGTTGTTGTGCCTGTTGTTGCGGTTGAGGACACTCAGGATGGGTCTGTTCCGACAAAGAACGTAGGTGTGCTGGACACTTTCTTCACTTTTACGGCGGGTCTCTTTGGGCGGGTAACCTCGTTCTTTAGGCGCGTACTAGGAGGAGGAGGAAAGTAGCGCCTAGACCCAGTTCATCGTCGAGTGCTTCCAAGTTGTGATGTTTCCGGACTTTGTGCTTCCAAGATGTGGCGTTTCCAGCGAAGGATATAACGGACTTGTTCCAGTTCCATGTGATGTTGCCGAATTTCCGAGCGACGGATGGTCAAGGAGTGAGTCCATTTCCACGTGACGTTGCCGAGTCTCCGAGCTACAGACGGTTGAGGGATGATTTCACTTCAACTTGATGTTTGCCGAGCTGTGGAGCAACTGATGGGCCCCGTTGGTGACGTAACCGGTGCAACCAATGTGGTGAGGTGAACGTAAGCTTTTGGTAAAGTATGAGTTTGACTTGTTTCTGTTTTGCTCAGGTATTTGGTTAATAGGTAACGGTTTGATTTGTTTTTTTCTAATCTTTGGTGAGTAACTATGGTCCTGTAGTGACATAAAGATTTGTGGCTGTGACCTCGGGTGAGCTGAGTATCTGGCTGTGACCTCGGGTGAGCTGAGTATCTGGCTGTGACCTCGGGTGAGCTGAGTATCTGGCTGTGACCTCGGGTGAGCTGAGTATCTGGCTGTGACCTCGGGTGAGCTGAGTATCTGGCTGTGACCTCGGGGTGATCCCAGTCCTTGACTTTGGCCTCCAGGCGAGTCTAGTTTCTGTGACACAGGCCTCGAGGTGAGCCTAGTCTCTGACACCGGCCTCCAAGTGAGCCTAGTCTGTGACTCTAGCTTGCATGTGAGCCTAGTCTGGCTGTGACTTCCGGGTGAGCTGAGTGTCTGGCTGCGGTCTCGAAGAAGAAGAAGAAGAAGAAAAAGAAGAAGAAGAAGTTTTTTTTTGTAGCTATGATCTCAGGGTGATCCTAGTCTTTGACTTTGGTCTCCAGGCGAGCCTAGTTTCGGTGACACAGGCCTCGAGGAGAGCCAAGTCTCTGTGACACCGGCCTCCAAGTGAGCCTAGTCTCTGTGACTGGCCTGCATGTGAGCCTAGTCAGGCTGTGACCTCTGGGTGAGCTAAATACATGTGGCTGTGACCTCCGGGTGAGTCCCCTGACCATGGCCTCCAGGCGAGTCTAGTTTCTGTGACACAGGCCTGCAGGTGTGCCCAGTCTCTGTGACATCGGCCTCCAAGTGAGCCTAGTCTGTGACTCTAGCTTGCGTGTGAGCCTAGTCTGGCTGTGACTTCCGGGTGAGCTGAGTGTCTGGCTGCGGTCTCGAAGAAGAAGAAGAAGAAGAAGAAGAAGAAGAAAAAGAAGAAGAAGAAGAAAAAGAAGAAGCACTTTTTGTTTTTTTTTGTAGCTATGATCTCAGGGTGATCCTAGTCTTTGACTTTGGTCTCCAGGCGAGCCTAGTTTCGGTGACACAGGCCTCGAGGAGAGCCAAGTCTCTGTGACACCGGCCTCCAAGTGAGCCTAGTCTCTGTGACTGGCCTGCATGTGAGTCTAGTCAGGCTGTGACCTCTGGGTGAGCTAAATACATGTGGCTGTGACCTCCGGGTGAGTCCCCTGACCATGGCCTCCAGGCGAGTCTAGTTTCTGTGACACAGGCCTGAGGTGTGCCCAGTCTCTGTGACATCGGCCTCCAAGTGAGCCTAGTCTGTGACTCTAGCTTGCGTGTGAGCCTAGTCTGGCTGTGACTTCCGGGTGAGCTGAGTGTCTGGCTGCGGTCTCGAAGAAGAAGAAGAAGAAAAAGAAGCACTTTTTGTTTTTTGTAGCTGTGATCTCAGGGTGATCCTAGTCTTTGACTTTGGTCTCCAGGCGAGCCTAGTTTCGGTGACACAGGCCTCGAGGAGAGCCAAGTCTCTGTGACCGCGGCCTCCAAGTGTGCCTAGTCTCTGTGACTGTGGCCTGCATGTGAGCCTAGTCAGGCTGTGACCTCTGGGTGAGCTAAATATCTGTGGCTGTGACCTCCGGGTGATCCCAGTCTTTGACTTTGGTCTCCAGGCGAGCCTAGTTTCGTGACACAGGCCTCGAGGAGAGCCAAGTCTCTGACACCGGCCTCCAAGTGTGTCTAGTCTGTGTGACTGTGGCCTGCATGTGAGCCTAGTCAGGCTGTGACGTCTGGGTGAGCTACAAGTATATGGCTGTGACTGTTTGATCCTAATTTCTTGGTCTCGGTGAAGAAGTTTTTTTGTTTCCTACTTCCGTAGAGTTAATGTGTCTCTGAGTAGGCTCCCTTTGAAGAAGAAGAAGAAGAAGAAGTTTTTGTTTGACTTTCGTTTGGTTAAAGTTTAGGTGCCTATGTGTCTCTGGCTGTGGTCTCGAAGAAGTTTTTATTTCTGACTTCATGAAGTTAGTGTTAATATATCTGTTCCATGGTGTCGCTTTGGGTAGGATTTCAGGTTTTGTTCCATGAAGGATAGGTGTGGCAGGTTGTAGGTCTTCTTCATTCATCTGTAGAATTCCATGTGTGCGTGCATGACGTGTGAATGTGTGCACATATCACTTGTGAATGTGTGCGTGCATGAGGTGCGAATGTGTGCGTGCACGTGAATGTGTGCATGCATGGCGTGTGAATGCATGCGTGCGTGACGTGTGAATGTGCATGCATGGCGTGTGATTTGTGCCTGCATCACGTGTGAATGTGTTTGCGTGGATACCATAATTATTATAGCTATGAAGTGAATTTCAGTCCATGACCTGCGTTTTGCCGATACCATAAGTTGTATGGCAATTTTCGCAAAGCGCTCCTCCAATGGTGGCAAATAACACAGTATTTGTATTCACATGTTGCATTTTTTCTTGGGCCAGTTGTATTGACGTGGTGGCTGGTAGCTGGTGACAGTGATGACGGCATCATCACAAGCATCGCTCTCAGCGCGTAAACCGCCAGTGCTTGGTCTTTAAGAATGTAATGTGTGGGCTTAAGTACTGTTGCGGATTCTGCTTAAGTTTCCCCTACCCGCCATACTGGCATTTCCGCTCGGTGCGTAGATGTTTGTTTGTTTGGTGTCTAACGAGCAAACAAATATTTACACCGAGGCTTACCGTGACGGTTGATGGTGACCAAACGGTACGTAATCCACCCTCATTTCCCTCCTGCTGCAAGTGACAACAGCAGGATTGCTAAGTATTAGTTAGATCTGCTTCGTTTCGGTGTACTGATCGCCACCGCACAGTACTTGGGTATGCGCAGTGCAGTCCGCCGAGGCCTGGAGTGTTGATCGCACGGGACCAGAATGCGTTCACGGTGTTCAGCTGAAGTCGTTGACGCGGCTGCGGCACGGTCGTGGTCTTCGTTCAGCTAAGCGCGGTGCCCGTATTTTGCCTCGCGAGGTGCTCATTTCAGGTCGGAGCGGGATGTAGTGTTCATATTTAAGTGCTGTATCCTCGAATTTACCCGCCGGTCGTGGTGATTCCGCGGTATTATCGGTTCACCCGATATCGGCCGAAATGGATTTTATTTTGGCAACATGCTACTCAAATTCACATGTTGCTACTTCCTGTAGCCATGCATAATTGGCTGCACAAAAGATTGGATTAATTTTTGTTCCCCACCCCACTCTCTCCCCCTTCTTCCTCCCCCTCCCCACCCTTCCTGCCTCCCCCCTCCTCTACCCCAACCCTCCCCCTCCCCTACTCTCCCACTCCCCTTCCCTCCCGTCCCCTCCCCCTACTTCCCCAAATAGATTTAATGATCAGTCTCAGTCCTGATCTGAGACTACATATTAGTGGATTCATGTGTGGATGTGTGTGTGCATGGGCATCAATAGGAATCATTACAGCTATGAAGTGAATTTCAGTCCATGACCTGCGTTTTGCTGATACCATAAGTTGTATGGCACTTTCGCAAAGCGCTCCTCCAATGGTGGCAAATAACACAGTATTTGTATTCACATGTTGCATTTTTCTTGGGCCAGTTGTATTGACGTGGTGGCTGGTAGCTGGTGACAGTGATGACGGCATCATCACAAGCATCGCTCTCAGCGCGTAAACCGCCAGTGCTTGGTCTTTAAGAATGTAATGTGTGGGCTTAAGTACTGTTGCGGATTCTGCTTAAGTTTCCCCTACCCGCCATACTGGCATTTCCGCTCGGTGCGTAGATGTTTGTTTGTTTGGTGTTTAACGAGCAAACAAATATTTACACCGAGGCTTACCGTGACGGTTGATGGTGACCAAACGGTACGTAATCCACCCTCATTTCCCTCCTGCTGCAGGTGACAACAGCAGGATTTCTAAGTATTAGTTAGATCTGCTTCGTTTCGGTATACTGATCGCCACCGCACAGTACTTGTGTATGGGTAGTGCAGTCCGCCGAGGCCTGGAGTGTTGATCGCACGGGACCAGAATGCGCTCACGGTGTTCAGCTGAAGTCGTTGACGCGGCTGCGGCACGGTCGTGATCTTCGTTCAGCTAAGCGCAGTGCCCGTATTTTGCCTCGCGAGATGCTCATTTCGGGTCGGAGCGGGATGCAGTGTTCATATTTAAGTGCTGTATCCTCGAATTTACCCGCCGGTCGTGGTGATTATTGGTTCACCCGATATCGGCCGAAATGGATTTTTATTTTGGCAACACGTTACTTTAATTCACGTGTTGCTACTGGTAGCCATTCTTCATTGGCTACACAAAATGTTGAATTCGTTTGACCCCTCCCGAAGAGACTTAATGATCAGTCTCTATCCTCATCTATTCGCGGATGTACCACAGTCGGGAACACAATTGAAGATATTCATCCATGCATTTCATAATGCTCGTCAAAAGATATCAGTCGAGCTCCTTACTCATGTGTGAATGGATCTATGTGAATACTTTCAAAGGCTAGGTTCTTAGATAGTGGTTCTCTTTTGGTTTTGCACTCGATTCGGTTTATGTCGCGCTCTTGTCAGGTTTTCTTCTTTCACTTGTATTTGACGGTTAAGGTTAGGTTTAGGCATATGTAGGCACGCGGCAAGGGTTTTAAGGGGGAGGGCTGGGGGTTGGCAGTTGTAGCTAGGTATTTGGTTAAGCATGATACCCACTAGAGTGAATGTCGATGGATGAAAGGGGTGTGAAATAATGTTTGTAAATAAAAGCATGCATACGACTAATTTAAGATTCTTTTTTCAGATCTGTAAATATTGTAAATAGTGCGTGCATACGACTAATATTAGATTTCTTTTCAGATTTGTAAATATTCTGAATAGTAGTGGACTGTATAGTGCAAATGTGTGCGTTCATGGCGTGTGAATGTGTGCGTGCATGTCGTGTGAATGTGTGCGTGTATGTCGTGTGATTGTGTGCTTGTATGTCGTATGATTGTTCGCATGCATGTCGTGTGATTGTGTGTGTGCGTGTCGTGTGGTTGTGTGCATGCATGTCGTTTGATTGTGTGCGTGCATGTCGTGTGGTTCTGTGTGTGCATGTTGTGTGATTGTGTGCATGCATGTTGTGTGATTGTGTGCATGCATGTCGTATAATTGTGTGCGTGGGTGTTGTGTGATCCTGTGCATGTTTGTTGTTTGAATGTTATCGCGTGTATTTGTAAATAAAGGCAAGCATGTTATTAATGTGAGATTTCTTTTCAGACTTGTAAATATTGTAAATACTGCATGCATTTGTTTTTCTGCATGTCTGTTATTTATTGTTTGTGTTGATTAATTCACATTTTTTTTTCAGATTTGTAAATATTGTAAATGTCGTGTGATTGTGTGTGTGCATGTTGTGTGATTGTGTGCATGCATGTTGTGTGATTGTGTGCATGCATGTCGTGTAATTGTGTGCGTGGGTGTTGTGTGATTCTGTGCATGTTTGTTGTTTGAATGTTATCGCGTGTATTTGTAAATAAAGGCATGCATGTTATTAATGTGAGATTTCTTTTCAGACTTGTAAATATTGTAAATACTGCATGCATTTGTTTTTCTGCATGTTTGTTATTTGTTGTTGTTTGTGTTGATTAATTTCTTTTTTAAGTAAAACTTTTGAAAACAAACTGTCATTGAAACGTCTTTTGAAACCGATAATTGTAACCGCTTTTGAAACATGTAAGTGTAACTGCTTTTGAAACCTGTAAGTGTAACTGCGTTTGAAATATGCAAGTGTAACTGCTTTTGAAACATGTAACTGTAACTGCTTTTGAAACATGTAAGTGTAACTGCTTTTGAAACCTGTAATGTTGCAAAAAATTTGTTATAAAGCGTAAATGTTTAATCAGTATTTCTTTACAGGTTACTAATCTATACCAAACAGCAACGTAGGAGCTATTAGAAATTCTGAACACCTAATCAAAAATGGTTTTGCTCCTAGGTTCCTGTTTGTTTTTACGCGCCTAGATATGAAACGCTGAAGACAGATTGCAACGTCTCCATTTTAGGTTTTAGTCCGCTTCGCTTGGTCTTTGGTTTCGCTGGGGTCTAGCGGGATGTGGGAGGTGGTGGTAGCTTGTGAACTCCACTTAGTTTTGAAATTATTTTTCCAGTCAAGATACATGTTACGATTTGAAATTATTTTTAGCCAATCAGAATACATCGTAACGGTCCAGAAACATCATGCCATAGGGCTTTCCACTCGAACACTTTACCTTTTTAATCCTCGAATTGCACATTTGTGTACTAAAATATCCGTACCGTGTGTAATTTTGTGGATTAGATGGGAGGGCTTTTGAGTCATTCGCATAGGTCAGTGTAGGTAGGCCTTCACTCTAGCCACTATCTAATTTAGGTAAAGAGCTCAGTTCTAGGGAAAAAATAGCTGAAAAGCGTGTCCCTGACCCCTTTTTTTTTTTAAATCGTAAATTTAAGTCATTTAAAATGTGCGCGGGAATGAAAAAAAATCTCACTAAAATGGAGAATGGAAAACCTCACCAAAATGGAGAATGGAAAACCTCACGAAGATGGAAGATTAAAAACGCACGTAAATGGAGAACGGAAAACCTCACCAAAATGGAGAATGGAAAACCTCACCAAGATGGAAGATAAAAAACGCACGTAAATGGAGAACGGAAAACTTCACCAAAATGGATGATGGAGAACGCACCAAAATAGAGAGTGAAACACTTCACCAAAATTGAGAATGGAAAACGCCTCAAAATGGAGAATGGGCTGTTTGGAAGCATTATTGTACAGGACCGTCAGCTACTGTGTTGGACCCTCGGCTGCTATGCTGGACCCTCGACTGTTCTGCTGGACCCTTGGCTGCTGTGCTGGACGCAACTCCCCTGCTGGACCGCGGCTGCTGTGCTCGACCCTCGGCTGCTCTGCTGGACTTTCAGCTGCTCTGCTGGAACCTCGGCTGCTCTGCTGGACCTTCGGATGCCGTGCGATCAATTTTTATCAGTTGAACTTTTTTACAACGGATTTGGAATTTTGGATTTTCCCAAAAATAAATTTGCATTATAATGAGCATTTCCGGTGCCAACCCTTTTAATAAGATTTATATTACCTCTCCCTCCTCCCTGTCCCGCTCAACCCGTGTAAATGAACATATATTATCGCCCGCGTGTAAAATGCAAATGTATTATCGCCCGTTTGTGAAATGAAACGTATATTATCGCCCGTAGCTAAAACTACAGCATTACCGACGAAAAAAGTCGGAAAAGTAAAAAAGATGCCATATACTCCCTGTAAGTCCCATTTTGTTAAGTGAAGGAGGTTGTTTTTAGGTTATATGCAATATGAGGTTTTGATAGGTATTCCGATGTCATTAAATTAGGTCCAGTTGTTTAAATTATTCTGTGATCTATCTAGTGTAGGGTAGATAAGCTTTCGGGAAGGTTGTCGAAGCGCACACTCAGGGTTTACTCTATTCTTTTTCTATTAACCCCAGTACTGTCCCTTGTATCGGTTTGGACCCTGTGACTTTTCATTTGCATTTGTTCCTGCATAATCATGTCTCTGCCCTTTTGAGTTTCAGATTCTGGCGGGATGACCACTACGGCGACGACGAGGATGACGATGACAACGACGAGGACCAGGCTGGTGCGACCGTGCGAATGTATATTTACTTATGTACCTAATCCGCTTTCTTTCAGGTTCGGTCCCAAGTTAGGCGGTAGCGCAGGCACTGTCAGGCATCTGGTAAGGGTGTTAAGGGTAGGGCTGGGGGTGGCAAACTTTCAGCTAGGCATTATGTAGGAAATAGTTAAGAGCCCCTCCTGCGTCTGATTTGAAGAGATCGAAGAAGATAGATGAAGAAGGAAGAGTAATCAGAAGAAGAAAGAAGAAGAAAAAGTTAATTTTTCCTTTTGTAATGTTGAGTAAATGGTGATCCGTGATATTCGCCTGATTTGAAGAGCACGAAGAAGATAGATGAAGAAAGAAGATTAATCAGAAGAAGGAAAAAAATGTAACGGTTTATTCTTTTCCTGTCAATCCCGATTCTGTCCTTTGTATCGGTTTGGACCCTGTGACTTCTTCATTTATATTTGTTCATGGATAACCATACCTCTGCTTTTTTCAGTTTCAGATTACTGGCGGGATGACCACGACGACGAGGGCGACGACGGCGACACGGACCAGGCTGGCCGCGACCTTGCGACTGTATATTTATATACTTAATCCGCTTTCTTTCAGGTTCGGTGCCGAGTTAGGTAGTAGAGTAGGTGTTGTTAGGCATCTGGTAAGGGTAGGGCTGGGGGTGGCAAAATGTCAGCTAGGCTTTACATAGGGAATAGTTAAGAGCCCTTCCTGCGTCTGATTTGAAGAGCACGAAGAAGATAGATGAAGAAGAAAGATTGATCAGAAGAAGAAAGAAGAAGAAAAGTGTTTGTTCGTTTTTAATGTCGAGTAAATGGTAATGTGTAAAAGGGTGAGTGGTGATGTGTGAAAGGGTATGATTTGAAGAGCCCGAAGAAGATAGAAGAGAGATGAAGAAAGAAGATTAATCAGAAGAAGAAAGAAGAAGAAACGGCTTTTTTTTCTTTTGAAATGTCGAGTAAAAGCTGATGCGTGAGTGTGAATAGTGAGTGAAATAGCTTAATTACGACATCCACGTGCAAAATAACTTTAAATTATGCCACCGTGGCAAAAACTGCAATACGCAAACGGGCCAAAACTGCCTCATGACACCACAGCACAAACAGAGTTGCGCCATTACGGCAAAAACTGCAGTGCGCAATAATAAGTTTATTACTCCACCGCAGTAATAAGTGTGTGACATCAAAGTGAAAATCTTATTATACCACCACGGCAATAACAGCTCAACGCCACCCCGGCGATTATGTGGAGAACTTTAGTTTGAAAGGCAACATGCCCATCTCAATGGTCTCCATTTAGGCCGCTGAACAAGCAATGCATGAGTATCAAGCGGAATTTACCAAGGCTATCGCGTACCACATACCAGTGGGTTCCCTAGTCCCATGCATAGGCGAAAGTGCAAAAAAAATATGGTATACGCACAAACCTGTACTTAAGATTCACCGGTCCCTCAACAAAGGGCGGTGAGCCTGCAATGAAGATTTACCAGCACCGCATCAAAGGGCGGTAAGCCTGCAATGAAGATTTACCAGTACCGCATCAAAGGGCGGTAAGCCTGCATTGAAGATTTACCAGTACCGCAACAAAGGGCGGTGAGCCTGCAATGAAGATTCACCAGCACCTCAACAAAGGGCGGTGAGCCTGCAATGAAGATTCACCAGCACCTCAACAAAGGGCGGTGAGCCTGCAATGAAGATTTACCAGTACCGCATCAGAGGGCGGTAAGCCCGCAGTGAAGATTCACCAGTCCCTCAACAAAGGGCGGTAAGCCTGCAGTGAAGATTCACCAGTCCCTCAACAAAGGGCGGTGAGCCTGCAGTGAAGATTCACCAGTACCTCAACAAAGGGCGGTAAGCCTGCAGTGAAGATTCACCAGTACCTCAACAAAGGGAGGTGAGCCTGCAGTGAAGATTTACCAGTCGCTCAAAAAAGGGCGGTGAGCCTGCAGTGAAGTGCTTGAACTGCGATTGTGAATGACATGTAGCTTTGGCGGAAAAGCCCATTTTAAGCAAACTGTAGGCAGGTTTATAGGACATGCTAGGAGTAGTTAAGGCGAGGGAGGGGGTGGGTGGGGGGAAGGGGGTGGAGAGAGTGGGAGTTAAGTCAAGCGCTGTAGAGTCTTCGCAGAGTCTGCGGTCAGGTTCGTGATTCCGTTTGCGGTCTGTTTGAATGAGCGCATGGGTAAATGGTTGCGTGTGTGGAGTGTGGCTGCTCTCGCTGCCTCGATGTTATCCACGTCTTTGCCATTTGTGGTGTTTTAGATGGACAGTTTGCTTAAAATTGATTTCTCTTCCTCAGTTGCGCCTTGCCATTCATCGCAGATATAGTGCTAATTGCTGCAAATAGTCCGCCATGCCGCACATAGCACTGATCCATGACGTGCTACACAGCACTGATCAGCCACGTGCGATTTCGTACTGATCAAAATACCTGCTAGCAGCAGTGATCAACCACGTGCTACAAAGCACTGATTAAACACGTGCTACATGGCACTGATCAACCACGTGCTACAAAGCACTGATTAACCACGTGCGATTCCGTACTGATCAAATACCTGCTAACCGGAGTGATCAACCACGTGCTACAAAGCACTGATTAACCACGTGCTACATGGCACTGATCAACCACGTGCTACAAAGCACTGATTAATCACGTGCGATTCCCTCCTGATCAAATACCTGCTAACCGGAGTGATCAACCACGTGCTACAAAGCACTGATCAACCACGTGCTACACAGCACTGAGCAACCAAGTGCTACATAGTAATTATCAACCACGTGCTTCATAGCACTGATCAAATTCCTGCTAACAGCAGTGATGAGCCACGTGCTACACAGCACTGATCCACCACGTGCTACTAAGAACTGATCAACCATGTGCTTCAGAGCACTGATCAACAACGTGCTGAGCGCTGATCAACCATGTGCTACACAACAGTGATTAACCACGTGCTATAAAACACTGATCCACCACGTGCTACAAAGCAATGATCATCCACGTACTACAAAGCACTGATCAGCCGCATGCTACAGCGCTGATCAACCATGTACTGCACAGCTTTTAACTTCAGCTAGTAAGTTCGCCACCACCATTCAAGTGTATGGTGATTTTTAGCGTAGGGGCTCTCAGCTAGACTCTCAGTAGGATAGCTTAGGGGTCCCTTTTTTTAATAAAATATTGTGAATGACAGGCCGATGCATGATTGAAGTGGAAGGTATGTGAAAAATATGTGAAAAATGGTGTGTGAACTTCAAATTGAAGCTCCCTAAATTAAAATAATGATAAATGTTCAGTCTGTGTGACAAATTACATATAATATTATATATATCTAATAGTAAGACTAAACCAATTTAATAATTTTAAACTAAAAAGTGATAAATTAAGCAATATAGACATTTTCTAAGTGATTTTGCCATGCGTCCAAAACATAATAAATAAGCACGTCTGGAAATATTGCACCACCACGGCGAAAACTGCACTACGCCACCACGGCGAAAACTGCACTACGCCACCACGGCAAAAATTGCACTACGCCACCACGGCAAAAACTGCACTACGCCACCACGGCAGAAACTGCACTACGCCACCACGGCAAAAACTGCACTACGTCACCACGGCAAAAACTGCACTTCGTCATCACGACAGAAACAGTCCGCCGCCACGGCAAAAAATCTGCGAACCACCAAGCCAAAAAAACTGCACTGTGCCACCATCTGACTACGCTACCATCGCTGCACCAGGGCTAAAACTGCACTGCGCCACCACGGCAAGAACTGCACTACGCCACCAGGGCAAAAATTGCACTATGCCACAACGACGAAAACTGCACTACGCCACCATGGCGAAAAATGCACTACGCCACCACAGCAAGAACTGCAGTACGCCGCGAAGGCAAAATCTTGATCAGCGTCCTTTGCGTGGTTCATAAATCGTTCTGTTGAAATCGTAGCTCGAACATGAGGGCTGTCGATACATTTCTTTGGTCGGCACCGCAATGCCAGGCCTTTTAAGTGACAAAAAAAGAACACTGCTGTAGCAGTTAAACATGGACAAATGGCATTAGTTAGGTTTACTTACAGGGGCCCATGGCCCCTGGTATTTCAACCCCAATTCAAAATTAGTTAGGGCCTTAAGGCCCTAAAATCTTTGGCATCTACACTGACAGTCAATGAAGGGTTTAGGGCTATCTTGCCATAACTTGGCTACGTCACGTCTCAGATGATGACGTAATAGCGTAATAGCGATGTGCCCAGTACTCCGATATCAGACGGCTCGAGGAGTATGCAGCAGATAGAAGCCCTGCAAAAGCCAGTGATATGCCCAGTACTCCGATATCAGACGGCTCGAGGAGTATGCAGCAGATAGAAGCCCTGCAAAAGCCAGTGATATGCCCAGTACTTCGATGTAAGACGGCTCGAGGAGTATGCAGCAGATAGAAGCCCTGCAAAAGCCAGTGATATGCCCAGTACTCCGATATCAGACGGCTCGAGGAGTATGCAGCAGATAGAAGCCCTGCAAAAGCCAGTGATATGCCCAGTACTCCGATATCAGACGACTCGAGGAGTATGCAGCAGATAAAAGCCCTGCTAAAGCCAGTGATATGCCCAGTACTCCGATATCAGACGGCTCGAGGAGTATGCAGCAGATAGAAGCCCTGCAAAAGCCAGTGATATGCCCAGTACTCCGATATCAGACGGCTCGAGGAGTATGCAGCAGATAGAAGCCCTGCAAAAGCCAGTGATATGCCCAGTACTCCGATATCAGACGGCTCGAGGAGTATGCAGCAGATAGAAGCCCTGCTAAAGCCAGTGATATGCCCAGTATTCCAATATCTGTTAAAATATGAAACCATTTCATTGGCTGCCAGTGTACAAAATTTGGGTGGATAGGATGGCTGTAGGGGTGTGTGTGGAGGCCATGATTTCTTTCAGTAATCCAAGTCCTACAGTTCTAAATCTTTTACAGTTGTTTTCAATTTTTTCCCAAAGCATGTAATGAATATCTTGATCTAGATTTTTAAAAAATAGGTAAAAAAAGTAAACAAAATAAATAAAAACACACCAAACAAGAAAAGAAAAGAAAAATGATTGAAAAAAAGTTTAAAAAAAAAGAAGAAAAAATATTCAAATTTAAACAAAACAGAAAAGAAAAAAATAATCAAATGTAAAAAAAAAAAAAAAAAAACATACTGAAATAAAAAAAAAAAACAGTAAAACATCAGGTATTACAGCCGTCGTCTGTTGTGGGTTCGACTCCCACAGTGTGGTTGCATAACGATTTCTTATGCAAAAAATATTTTTTCCGCTCTCCGGTGGCAGCACGGCGTTTAGAGAAGTCACTCGCATAAATGGAATCTTATTTCTATATCTTATTTCTATTTCCAGAAGTAAAAATTGACGTACATATCAAGGCACCGAAAGAAAGTACTGCAGTTTCCTCTTGAAAACCAACGGTCTGCCTTTTAATTGATGATCCGTTTAGAACAGGTGTTTCACACAGTACGCTAAGTATAACACTGAAAATCTATTTAAAAAAACTGTCATTATCCCCCGTGAAACGGAGGGATATAGGTTTGAGATTGTCCGTCCGTCCGTCCGTCCGTCCGTCCGTCCGTCCGTCCGTTCGTCCGTCCGTCCCCTCTTCAAGCTAAGGACTTTGTGGACACCACTTCTATATCAACGAAGCATAATTCAGCTTTCATATTTCATACAGGCAAAATATAGGGTATAAAGATGTGCAACGTCAAGGTTTCAGTTTGATCGAAGCAAAATTGACAAATTGACAGGCTTTTGAAAATCGTCGAAAATAGACATATGTGCACATGTATAGGACTTTGTGGACACCACTTCTATATCAACGAAGCATAATTCAGCTTTCATATTTCATACAGGCAAAATATAGGGTATAAAGATGTGCAACGTCAAGGTTTCAGTTTGATCGAAGCAAAATTGACAAATTGACAGGCTTTTGAAAATCGTCGAAAATAGACATATGTGCACATGTATAGGACTTTGTGGACACCACTTCTATATCAACGAAGCATAATTCAGCTTTCATATTTCATACAGGCAAAATATAGGGTATAAAGATGTGCAACGTCAAGGTTTCAGTTTGATCGAAGCAAAATTGACAAATTGACAGGCTTTTGAAAATCGTCGAAAATAGACATATGTGCACATGTATAGGACTTTGTGGACACCACTTCTATATCAACGAAGCATAATTCAGCTTTCATATTTCATATAGGCAAAATATAGGGTATAAAGATGTGCAACGTTAAGGTTTCATTTACAAGAATATTTAAAGAATATAATGAGAATGCTTTGAGACCATTATTTCGGCTGAACATTAGATATCAAAACTTACTTTTTCCGTGTAAATTTGAATTTATGATATTTTAATTATACTTTAGATATAGAAAACTTTTGTCTTAAAATGAAATCTTTAAATCAGTTATCGATATTTAAAATTGTATTTTAGAATTCGAAATACAATTTTAAATGTAGTGAATTAATTTTAAACATTATTAATTAATGTTTGATGTCACGAAGTGAATTTTAGAGATCACAAATTTAAATTGGGATTTTTTTTGGCTCTGAATCCACTCTTTAGACTAGACCAATCTCCTTGAATTGTACTCATCCTGTAGCTGGTTATTTAAATGCACATTGGTTTATTACATTGAACTGAGTTAGATTATGCATCCAAGTCTCGTTCTTATAAAACGCACACAAGCATAACACTCTGTTCAGCATAATCCCTGCCTGCCTGTAGTGCATTTTGCGTTAGTGTAGCTCATGATCTGTATGGAATGCCATTTTCACATTTATTAGGGAATTATTGATATCAAGAATTAATTTTTTGATCTCAAAATTTGATTTTTTGATATCAAGCATTAATTTTTTGTCTAAAAAAATCCATATTTTGATATCAAGAATTAATTTTTGCTATTTGTAATTGTATTTTGATATCTAAATGTATTCTTGATCTCAAAAAATAATTTTTGATATCAATAAATATTTAGAGATATCAAGAAATATTTATTGATATCAAAAATGATTTAATGATATCTAAAATTGATTTTTTGGGATCATAAATTCAATTCTTGATAGTGAAAATGAAATATTTGAGAGCAAAATATCAATTTTGAGCTCAGTAATTCATTTTCTTTTTATTGATATCAAGAATTTATTTCAGTGATCATTATTTCAGAAGGACACTTTTTTTAATTTGTATTTTGAAATTTGCAAATGACTTTTTTGATCTCAAAAATTGATTTTTGATTTCAAAATTTCAGTCTTTTTTTTTTTTAAATAAAAAATTCAGAAGTACACATCTGTAAATTAAAAATGACTGGTCCTTGTATATAGAATCTTTCTTTAAATTTTTCACTGTATAAAAAAGAAGCAATTCTTGAGATAAAAAATTGTGTTGTTATTATTGATCTCAATAATTCAGGTTTTCCTCTCCAAAATTTCATTGACGATTCGTTAAATTTTATGTGAATGTGTGTCTCCCTTAAGATTTTTTAAGTTTGATCTGAAAAATAAATTTTTGCCATCTAAAATCCAATTATTGATAGCAAAATATAAATTATTGAGATCTACATTGATTTCATGATATCTTTAATTATATTTTGATATCAAAAATAAGCATTAAATGTTAAAGCGGCATTCCACAGATCTGTGCCTCTTTACTGGCGAAGTTCAACAGCTGCAACATTTGCGACATGCATTTTATTTATTTGAAAATCCACTGGTTACACTTCGCATTTTGACCCTGTTGACATCAAGTACTGAATATTTGTAAACCTTCCTAGTTCCTGGGACACAGTGTAGTTGAAGGAAAAAGCAAGTTTTCTTTGCAAGTCATTGGCTTGTCAAGTGTTGAGTTAATGTGAAGATTTTTAGGGCAAACGGTGCAAGAGGGCGCTGTTACTGCACAATACACAAATAGCGTGTATAAATGGTATTCTACACAGTGCTTTCAAAACCAGTAAAAAACTTTCTTAAAAATTACTACATCAAAAAAGCTTGAACATTTTAGTATCTTTTAATTTATTATAGTACATAGTTAATCTATTAACAAATTTTAAAACTGAACTAAAAGTATTTCACTTAATTTTGGCCAAAAAAAGTAAGATGTCCATATTATACAGCGAAGCCTGTTATTTGTTTATTTATCAATTTTTGATACCAGTTAGAGCAAATTAACGTGAAAATTATTGACCAGCTTTACACTGGCAAAGAGCAAACAAATTGCATTCAAAGGCATCTAAATGATTTTTCAGAACAGGAATTCTTGTGTGAAGCCCAAGTTCGCTTGATTTTCGGCTATAATTTGATCAGTTCCTCTACATCTTTTATTCCCCACAGGGAATATATGCGATCGACCGCGTGTCTGTCGGTCGGTCTGTCATCAAGATCTGGCTAACACGATAACTTAAAAACTTCTGCAAGGATTTTAATGAAACTTTGTATGTAGCTTCTATGGGAACAAACCCAGATCGGGATTGTAAATGGGCCAGATTCGTCCAAGGAAGCTGGACCAGCAGGACTTTGAAAATTTCAGCTCTTGATGGATTATTGATGGCCGTGTTTAACTGGTGGGGGGCCTGTGGGGAATATGTATTTTTTTTTTTAAAAAGGGATGAATATACTATAAAAACAGCAACTATCACAAGCTGGGCGTATTAACACGGGTGTAGAAAAAATGACCCACGGAAAATATGGCATCGGTAATAATAGCGATGGAAAAAATGGCACTTGGAAAGAATAGCAGAAAAAAATGGCAAAGTGAAAAATGACAGAAGGCAACGAACCATCATCATAACATCATTTATGTCACCTACTTTCACTACTTTCGTCAAAAACTGCTGCTAAAATAAAAACTCATAAACCCTCGTCCTGAATACACTACACAGAAAGTTCCTCACTCTCTAATAAGCGACTGATATGTTTATTGTTCAGTCCGGGTGGCATGGGGGTTTTCCAACGGATGTTATGGGCTACGTCTCGGAGAAATTCTTTCACCAATTTGCTCCCTTCTCTCTCCTAGAAACGCACAGCTCCAGCATGTGTAACTATAACTGAGAAAAGGTGTGGCTGTAACTTAGAGTGGGCGCGTTTGACACGCTTGTGTGCAGGTTCACCCCGTTTCTGATAAAAAAAGTGAAAATTTTCTCCCCTTATATGCAGCTTCTGGTGACATTTTAGCATCGTGGGGATCAGGGCCTTTGGGAGTACAAGGATAAAGCTCTGAGTCTAGCGGCTCCTTTCCCGTGGCACTGTATGGCCTTTCTTACAGCGAGTGGTAATTTCATTGGTCCTGAGTGGTCACGGAGGCTAGTTTCTTTCAAGCAATGCAGTCCATTTAACCTTTGAGTGCAAGCAAGAACTTTTTCGTCCTTTATTTGGGCGTCAATTTTGGGCAACGTAAGAATTCTGAATAATTGCCATTTTTTTCACTTAGTCATTTTTTTCCTGGGCTTACCTCCATGATCTTTACTTACTACTACAAGCTGGGCTTACCATCACAAGCTGGGCTTACTACTAAAAGCTGGGCTTACCGCCACAAGCTGGGCTTACTACTAAAAGCTGGGCTTACCACTACAGGCTGGACCTATTAACACAAACTGAGTTAACACCACAAGCTGGACTTATATCTACATGCTGGGATAATTATTACAAGCTGAACTTATGACTACAACCTGGGGTTACTCCTATAAGCTGGGCTTACTACTACAAGCTGGGCTTAGCACTACAAGCTGGTTACTTCTTAGCTAGGCTTACTACTAAAATATAAATAAAAAATAATTGGTCAAAGTTATTGTAGATCTTATTTTTAGTTGTCTGAAAGGACCACACTCGGTAGTAAACAAAAATGGTTGGTTTTGCTCAACAAGATATATGAAAGAGCCAAAATACCGGAAGCTATGCAGAAAGTCAATGGCAAATTAATTGTGGTCCGTGGTTATGTCTTAGCTAAGGTTAAACTCTTGTCCCACATCTTATTATTTCTGTCGTAAAAAATGATCGTTCACATTATCCCCTTGAAATCATGTGCTCATCACTGTTTACAAACAGTGGGGGTTATACCTGGGCCGACAGCGGGGCTATTCCTCTGCCGACAGCGGGGCTATAACTAGGCCGAAAGCTGGGCTATACCTGGGCTGACAGCGGGGCTATTCCTGTGCCCACAGCGGGGCTATAACTAGGGCGACAGCGGGGCTATTCCTTGGCCGACAGCAGGGCTTCTCCTGTACTGACAACGGGGCTATTCCTGTGCCGACAGCTGGGCTATACCTGGGCCGACAGCGGGGCTATAACCAGGCCGACAGCTGGGCTATACCTGGGCTGACAGCGGGGCTATTCCTGTGCCGACAGCTGGGCTATACCTGGGCCGACAGCTGGGCTATACCTGGGCCGACAGCGGGGCTATTCCTGTGCCGACAGCTGGGCTATACCTGGGCCGACAGCTGGGCTATACCTGGGCCGACAGCGGGGCTATTCCTGTGCCCACAGCTGGGCTATAACTAGACCGACAGCACGGCTTCTCCTGTACTGACAACGGGGCTATTCCTGTGCCGACAGCTGGGCTATACCTGGGCCGACAGCGGGGCTATAACTAGGCCGACAGCTGGGCTATACCTGGGCCGACAGCGGGGCTATTCCTGTGCCCACAGCGGGGCTATAACCAGGCCGACAGCTGGGCTATACCTAGGCTGACAGCGGGGCTATTCCTGTACCGACAACGGAGCTGTTCCTGTGCTGAAAACTGGGCTATTCCTGTGACGAGATTTTGGACTCAATTTTTATTTGTAAAGCGCGGATGACGTTTGTAAGTAAACATCTATTTATATCAGTTGTGTGAGCAAGCCCGGCTTGGCATGGTTATAATTTTTCGGTAGAAAATGCGTAGCCATTCCTTAGAAAAGAATCTGTACAGCCTTTTTCTTTGTGTTAACATCGTTTTTATGTTTTCAGTGAACGAATCAAACAGTAGTATCAAAATTTAGTGAATGTTTATTTCTCTGATAAAAAGCTTATGGTACTTTTGACACTGTCCCCAGTGGAATCATCGGTGACTTCTATTAAAATCTCCGTCCCACCAAACTCTATGGTGACTGTAAATGGTGGTGTGCATTGGCTGCTCTTTTTGTACAAGCCATTAAGAGGAATGAAGCCAATCTGCTCTATGCGCGGGTCATCAGTGTACTGCAACGGTTTCCGTGGTTTCCCTATAAGCCGCAGTAAATTCAGAGCAAATGGATTGCCCTTGCCTGGGTCATAACCGAAACTGAAATGAGTGGTACGCTTGTCCCCAGTGGCTACTTCCTCTCCCTTCTCAACGAAAGCTTGAAATATTTGTCCACAGAATACCTGCCCATCGTGGTTAGTATACTGGTATCTGGCATTGTGAATAGTCTCATCAAATGGCTCCACTTTGGTTATGCCGTAAGTGAATTTAGCGCGTCGTGCAGTTACCTCTGATGGTGTTTGACCGAACAGAACAGCTCCCTTAATGACGGCAAGCTGTGCAGAGCTTGGAATCAGCACCCTTATTCCCCTCTCACAGAAAGCCTCCCTCACAGCATCCTGTAAAACATGGCATTCACTGAAACCTCCAACCATGAAAATGTACTGCAGGTCGTCCAGGTCCGGATTTTGCAACAGATCCTTCAAATGCTCTATGATCTGCTGTATCACTGGGTCAAAGAGCTTCAGAGCTGCATCGTTGCGAATGACAAGGTTACCACTGGAAAATGTAACCCCTTTGCCTTTTGCTCCTTTGATGGCTTCCACAATTTTTTGTCCCTCGTTCCGATCAGCATAGAAATCACCCATTGAATATGTCAGTGGTACAGAAAGCCTGCTCTCCTCGTCTCCTTTCAACGATTTCTTTGTTTTCTCGAAGTTGGTCGTGAAGGAGAGCCATTCAGTGGGATGGTTACGTTTGAACTCGATCACGAAGCCATCCCCGAGAATATCTTGCAGCAGGTGTACGAAGTTCTTGTCGACCTCCGTGCTGCCCCACGGGCCACCGCTGGGTTCCATGATCTCCTTCACTTCATTGCCTCTCCCTGTTGTGTGGGCAGTAATGTCCACTGTACCCCCTGAAAAACGAAATAAAACTACAAAACCTCCTAAAAATAACTGATGTTTCTGCCAATATTAACATAACCAATATTTCCCTGAGCTATTTATTTTAAAAAATGACATTCCTTGGAAATAATTTGGTGTTTAGTATTTACATTGTCAACAAATATTCAGTGGTGACGTAAAAGTGATACAGCTTGGATTGCATGCCCAACTTATGTGTATCTGTTTTCTTTCTGAATTTAGAAAAGAAAAAGACTGAGAAGTTGATGTTCTGTTTGTTGGAAGGCAGTCTCGTCTCCAGCTGTATTGAAAAAAGTTTAGATGATGAAGCTGAATTATGCAAACAATATTTGGATTTTTGTTTTGTTTTGTTTTGTTTTGTTTTTAGCCAAGCTTACGTTACACGTAAGCTGGGGTATTCCTATCGGTCTGCGGATGGCGTCCGTTAGTTAGTTAGTTAGTTAGTTAGTTAGTTCGCTGTAAACTTTGTTTCAAAATGCATCTCCTCCTACAATTTTGATCCGATGTCATTTATTTTTGGTGTGAGGCATCCCTAAGGGGTCGTGCATACGGCTTGTGCTTTTCTAGTCGATTGGGTGATTTTTGAATTTTTGGCGAATTTTTAAAGAAAAAAATTAAAAATGTATCTCCTCCTACATTTTTTACCCGATGTCATTTATTTTTGGTATGAGGCACCCCCAAAGGATCGTGCATACGGCTTTTGCTTTTTTAGTCGATCGGACAGTTTTTGTATTTTTGGTTATTTTTTTAAGCAAAAATTTTGAAAAAAATGCATCTACTCCTACACTTTTGATTCGATGTCATTTATTTTTGGTGTGAGGATTTCCTAAGGGGTCATGCATACGGCTTGTGCTTTTTTAGTCGATCGGGTGATTTTTGAATTTTTGGGGATTTTTTAAAGAAATTTTAAAATGTATCTCCTCTTAAATTTTTGACCCGATGTCATTTATTTTTGGTATGAGGCACCCCTAAAGGTTCGTGCATACGGCTTATGCTTTTTTAGTTTCTATATTTGGGGAATTTTTTTAGCAAAACTTTCGAAAATAATTCAAAATGCATCTACCCCTACAATTTTGATTCGATGTCGTTTATTTTTGGTGTGAGTGCATACGGCTTGTGCTTTTTAGTTGATCGGGCAATTTTTGTATTTTTAGGGAGTTTTTGAAGAAAAAAACTTCAAAATGCATTTCCCCCTACAGTTTTGAACCTTTTTTTTTTTTTTTTTTTTTTTTTTGCGGTTTGAGGCATCCCTAAGGGGTTGAGAATACGACTTGCGCTTTTTAGTCGATCCGACAATTTCTGTATTTTTTGGGAATTTTTGAAGAAAAACTTCAAAATGCATTTCCTCCTACAGTTTTTATCGGATTTCATTAATTTTTTTGCTATGAGGCATCCTTAGGTAGGTCTCGCATACGACTTGTGCTATTTGACTCGACTTGGGAATTTTTGATTTCGGGAGGAATTTTTGATGAAAATACCTCAAAATGCATTTTCTCGTGCAGTTTTGATCAAACATCATTTATTTTGTGGCTGAGGCATGCTTAGGGTGTCGTGAATATGGCCTGTCTTTTTCTGTCGATGAGAGAATTTTTGAAGAAAAAAATTCAAAATGCATTTCCTCCTACAGTTTTTATCAGATTTCATTTATTTTCGATATGAGCCGTCTCTAGGGGGTCATGCATACGGCTTGTGCTTTTTGAGTGAATTGGAAAACTTTTGAATTTTTTTCGGAATTTTTGAAGAAAAAAAATTAAATGAATCTCCTCCTACAGCGCATAAACGCAAGTTAAATGAACTTGCGCAGTAGTCAGATTTAACAACTGCACATCGACGCAAGTTAAATAGACATTCGCAGTAGTCCAAATTAAGTACTCCGCATCGATGCAAGTTATATAAACATGCGCATTGGTCCGAAATGTGAACTGCGCATCGACGGAAGTTAAATAAACATGCGATCCGGTCAAAAATAAGCACCGCACATCAACGCAAGTTAAACAAACATGCGCACTTGTCCGAAAAAAAAAGAACCACGCATCGACGCAAGTTGAATAGACATGCGCAGTGGTCTGAAATGAGAACCGCGCATCAACGCAAGTTAAATAAACATGCGCAGTGGTCCGAAAAAAAGAACTACGCTTCGACGTCAGTTGAATAGACATGCGCAGTGGTCTGAAATGCGAACCGCGCATCAACGCAGCCTAAAGAAACATGCGCACTGTTCCGAAATGCGAACCGCACATCGAGGCAAATTAAATAAACATGCGCAGTGGTCCGAAATGCGAACCGCGTATCAACGCAAGTTAAATAAATATGCGCACTGGTCTGAAATGAGAACCACGCATCAACACAAGTTAAATAAACTTGAGCAATGGCCTGAAATGCGAACCGCGCATCAACGCAGCCTAAAGAAACATGCGCACTGTTCCGAAATGCGAACCGCACATCGAGGCAAATTAAATAAACATGCGATCCGGTCCAAAATAAGCACCGCACATCAACCAAGTTAAACAAACATGCGCACTTGTCCGAAAAAAAGAACCACGCATTTACGCAACTTGAATACACATGCGCAGTGGTCTGAAATGAGAACCGCGCATCAACGCAAGTTAAATAAACATGCGCAGTGGTCCGAAGAAAGAACCATGAATCGACGCAAGTTGAATAGACATAAGAGTCGGGCATCGACGGGACTTAAATAAACATGCGTTCTGGTCCGAAACGCAAATCGCAAGTTAAATGAACCTGCTCACTTGTCCCAAAATGCGAACTGCGCATCAACGCAACCTAAAGAACCAGGTATACCGGTCCGAAATGCGAACCGGATATCAACGCACATTAAATAAACACGCACACTGGTCCGAATTGCGAACCGCACATAAGCGTAAGTTATATAAACATTTGCACCGGTCCAAAATAAGTACCGATCATCAACACAAGTTAAATAAATATGCGCAATGGTCCAAAATGCGAACCACGCATCAACACAAGTTAAAAAAAAAAAACATGCGCGCTGGTCCGGAATGCGAACCGCACAACAACACAAGCTAAATAAGCAAGCACACTGGACCAAAATAAGCACCTTGCATTAACGCAAGTTAAATAAAATGCGCACTATTTCGAAATGCCCATTAACGCAACTTAGATAACATGCGCACTATTCAAAATAAGAACTGCGCATCAACGCAACTAATATAAACATGCGCACTGGTCCAGAATAAGAAACGCGCATCAACTCAAGTTAAAGAAATATGCGCATTGGCCTGAAATAAGAACCGCGCATCGAAGCACGTTAAATAAACATACGCAGTGGTTCGAAATGCGAACCACGCGCCAACGTAAGTTAAATAAACATTTGCACTGGTCCAAAATAAGCACTGCGCATCAACGCAAGTTAAATAAACATGCGCACTGGTCCGAAATTCGAACTGCGCATTAACGCAAGTTAAATAAACATGCGTAATGATCCGAAATTCGAACTGCTCATCAACGCAAGTTAAATAACCATGCACACTGGTCCAAAATGCAAACCGCGCACCAACGCAAGTTAAATAAACATAGGCACACGTCCAAAATAAGCACCGTGCATCAACGCAAGTTAAATAAACATGCAAACTGGTCCGAAATGCGAACCGCGTATCAAGGCAACCTAAGAAAACTTGGGCTGTCCGAAATAAGTACCGCTCATCAACGCAAGTAAAATAAACATGCATTGGTATGGAATAAGAACCGCACATCAACACAAGGTAAATAAACATGCGCACTGATCCGAAATAAGAAATGCACATCAACACAATGTAAATAAAGATGCGCATTGATCCCAAATAAGAACCGCACATCAACACAAGGTAAATAAACGTGCGCACTGATCCGAAATAAGAAACGCACATCCACAAAAGGTAAAAAAAACATGGGCACTCGTCAAGGTAAAAAAAAGCATGGGCGCTCGTCAGAAATGGGAACCGCACATCAACGCAAGTTAAATAAGCATGTGCACTGTTCCAAAATGGGAACCGCGCATCTACGCAAAAGTAAATAAATATGCGCACTTGTCTGAATAAGAACCGCGCATGGAGGCAAGTTACATAAATATGCGCACTGGTCCGAAATGCGAGCGTTGTTTGAAGGTATCTATGGCAGACTATCCAGTCTACCAGAGATACAAAAAATCTGTTTCCCATTTTTCTGAGAAAGAAATCTTTGTATGCATTTATCGGTCTATGTTCTGGTCCGGTGATAAATTAATTATTGGGCTAGCTCTTTGCCGTCTCATCTTTTGAAGCTGGGACTTTGTCCTTGGACAAACTTGTTTTGTTTTTTTTTTTGAAAATAAAAGTAGCATTTTAATGAAATTATAAAATTTAGGTTTACTACAAGGGCCGTTTTTAACCCAGCCGACTTTGTGGGACTGGGTTAGTCGTATCACTAGGGGGCTTGAATGTATGTGCGTATGTTAAACTTTTTCTTTAAACAAGTTACTGTTCCTTCAGTTTTGCTCATTCAATTTTCTTAGATGCTTCTCCACCTCGACTTTGCATAACATGCCGAAATGGTGGAATTTAAAAATTTTTGTAAATTGTGTAAATGTCGGTAAATACGTGAATCGTCAAAACCCAACCTCTCCAAGATCCGTTTTCGGGTAGCTTCCACCCGGGAAAACTCGTTTTCGTATATTAAAATTATGAAAAAGTTACGTTCAGAAACAAAGTTCTTCATTTTTTTGCCTAACAGTATTCGTTTCAGAGTTTTTCTCTCTTTCCCTGTTTGGTAACTCGGCTGGGTCATGTCCTTGTATACGCTTGTTAAAAGAAACGGAACATTTATTTATTATATTTTAAAAGTGTTGTTTGCTACAAAACCAGTCAATATAGTTTATTAACTGTGCAGTTTGTTTTTATGAATACGGGCCGCTGGAGGAACTTATGAGCAAATACAGCCCCTACTATGCTTGACAGAAATTGATTTCAAACGTACCACCACAGTCGAGGACAAGATATTTGGTTCCCGGAGGAAAATGAGCATTTTCTGAATTCGCAAACTGAGCGATATTATGTCGTCTGCAGCAAAGCGAGGCGGCCTCCGGTTCCAAAGCGATGACGAGCTGGTTAGAGTTTATTGTCTTGATGCAGCCGGCCTGGAAATGACGACATAATTATAAAGGAATTACCCTGGAGGGATGGATGTGGGGGAGGGGGGGTTACCATACTGTGCCTATGTCTTGTTAAAACCATCACAAAACGAGTGCTGAGTTTGTAATCAATCGCAGAGTGCAATTCCGACCCCCACCCCCCACCCCCACCATCCCCCTTTTTTGTACGAAATGAAAATAAGCCTCTTTTTTAACGACAGCTAATACTCCGCGCGGGCTGCGTCTTACGTCATAATTACCCCTTTTGGCGATTGGTAAATGCACTGCTACTGCATTTCAAAACAAACACATTCTGTTTTTAGTCGAGATTTAACATTTTTAAACAAATTCGTTGTAACAAATTACAAAATCAAATTTAGAATTCCGATCTTGATGATATGTCACAATAACGTTGATATATATTTCACACAGATGAGGTAATCTTATTGTCTCTATGTAATTCACCCCTCCCCCCCCCCCCCCCCGCAAAAAAGGGTAAAACTTCGACTCAGAAAAGCTTATCCTGTAGCTGTGATATTTTCAAAATAAAAATAAGACTGACCTCAAAAGCGGCTTGCCTCATGAATTGCTTCGCCTCATCCCTCCAGATGGCAGGTACAGTAAGCACCCATCGAATCATGTCTGGATCTACGTCCCTGCAGCACATCATTCAATTAAAACTTAGAACAAAAATAAATAAATAAAAAAAAAATTAAAGATTTTTTTTTAAAAAGAAATCATCGGATGTCAGTCTGCGAAAAGCCCCCCCCCCCCCCCCCCTCCCCGCCGCTGATGTTCCGGGCCTATTTATGACGGATCCGGAATGCCCTCATAATTGTCGATGGTTTAGGCCCCACCCCGTCCACCCCGTTTTATGGTTTACTTGGTTTGGGCTGTAGAGCATTATCATTTCGTTAAATTAATATCTGTTTTTTTTTTTTACAATTGTTAATAAATTTTGCATAAGTTCAAAAACTTGTTTTCTGTTATTTACCTTGCTATTTCGTCTTTCAGTGTGTTTAGAAGGTGCTGCTTCAAAAACCTCAACACGTGTACAAAGACCCCAAAAGCGGGGAAGTCTGTACCATCCAGAGAAGGGGCAGTTACCCTTGATGCTCGTCTGATATTCTGAAAAAGTAAAATAGAGAACTGTGTATAGTGTAAAATATTTTCATGGTGGTCACTTACAACAGTAGCTCCAACACCCAAAAAATATCATGAAAAACACACAAGTTACGAAATGGAAACTGTTGAGAATATTTTTAAGCTGACAAAATTGGAACAAAAGAAGTCGAATAATAATAACAATAACAATAATAATAATAATAATAATAATAATATGATGATGATGATGATGATGATGATGATGATGATGATGATGATGATGATGATGATGAAAAGAAAGAACGGAAAGAAGAAAAAAAGAGTAAAAACGAAGAAAAAGAAAACAAAGAACCTCCGTATTGTGGAGCATCATCTTGAAATGTTTGAAGAGTTTTAGTTCGCCCTCCTCGCCCTCTCCCACTGCCTCGCTGTACTCCTTCTCAGCTTCATAGCCAAAAGCCAGGAAGTCACCTGACTGGTCCGTCAGTACTGTAGATGGCGCTTTGTGCGACTGAAAAACAGTGGTACTTAAATGGAACAGGCGCGAACCGTTTTTAACCCAGCCGACTTTGTCGTACTCTCTTAGTCGTATCACTATAGGGGGCTTGAATATATGTGCGTATGTTAAACTTTTTTCTTTAAAATGCTACTCCTCCTACAGTTTTGCTCCAATCGTTTTGATATTACGCAGGAATGTTGCCTGAGTGGTCCTCCACCGGAGTATTACTTTTTTTGACGATTAAAGAAAAACTGACAAAATGGCGGCATTTTTATGCCCGTTTTGACCCATTTTTAAAATGCTACTCCTCCTACAGTTTTACTCCAATCGTTTAGATGTTAAGCAGGGATGTTTCCCATCGGTTTGCCTACCAGGCTATTTTTTTTCGCGGTTCGCAAAAAATTGTTGAAATGGCGGAACTTTTAAGTTTGGCAAAAACTGGAACAAATGGTAGTAAATAACTGAATTGTCAAACCATTCATTTCTCTGTCTTTTTCAGATAGTTATAAAATGTTAATCGAAAGTTTCTTAGGTGCTTCTCCACCTGGACTTTGCCTTTTTTCGCAAATGACAAAAAAAAAATGCCGAAATGGTGGAATTTAAATTTTTTTTGTAAATTGTGTAAATGTCGGTAAATACGTGAATCGTCAACACATAACCTCTCCAACATCCCATTTCGGGTAGCTGCCACCCGGGAAAACTAGTTTTTGTGTATTAAAATTATGAAAAAGTTACGTTCAGAAACAAAAATCTTCATTTTTTCGCCTAACAGTATTCGTTTTAGAGTGTTTCTCTCTTTCCTTGTTTGGTAACTCGGCTGTGTCATGTCCTTGGACATGCTTGTTTAAGTGGGCTGAGGAGTAAAAATTTATTATACACAACAGACCGAACCACCGCAGATTTTGGATGTTGAACTTGTTTTAAAAAGTAATTGCTCTCTTTTATTAGTACTATTTTCGCGGAATCCCCAGTGGGTCTGCAGAGTTAAAAGGTGTTATACACAAGCGACCAAACCGCCGAAGAGGTTGGTGGTTGAACAACAACGGAACATTGCGAAAAATTTTGCGCTTAGGAAGTTAGAAAGATCTTCACATCGGTTTTAGAAGTTTTGTTATTTTATGATGTTGAAACTTCAGATCTGAACAATCCGACAAAAAAATTTAAGCGTTTTTGTGAAGCTGTTGAGTTGACAGAGTTTGACATGATGTAACATCGGTGTAACATTTATGGGTTGGAGTGGGGTGGTGGGTGGAAGGGGAGATGTCAGTTTGCGTACATCGGAATGAGAATCAAGCGACATTTTGAAATTCCTGACCCGGTATTCACAAAAGTTAACTGTTAATAATTATTAACTGTGCACTGCACAACAGATTTAAGTAAACTACGCAAGGAATTTTTACAAAAATTATGTTTTACCTCGAGAGCACAATTTATTAATGAACTTTTAGTTCTGTTGGCTACAAGAGCAGATAACGGTATTTGTGAACTAAACAAAAGAAACCGTACAGGTAACTTTTGTGGATACGGCCCCTGGGATTTTTTTTTTTTTTTTTTTTTGTAAACTGGCAACACAACAGTGCTTGGTCGATGTCATTTAATGCTGTCTCAACGACATAGTTTGGGTATCCAAAATGTGACGCTGTCAATTCTGCCTAGACTAAGGCATTACCACGCCAGCATGCGTACCCAAAGGCGATTCTTAAAAGGTGGCGTCACTGTGACGTAAGAAATCTGAGTTCATAAAACCCTAAAATAAGTGCGATTTCTAACCATTCTCGTTCCGAAGTTAAATGATATAGACGCGCCATGTAGACGCTTAGACGACTTTTCTATGCATCGGGATTGTTTAATGGCGAGTTTTGCCACAACAGATGTATTGAAACTTTATTTTCTTGGTAAAAATAATTAACACCAACTTAAACCTTGTCCTTTTATTTGTATTCTTTTACTTAATGGTGATTAATAATAGATTAATTAAAAATTGTAAACCAATCAATAAGGTACAATCTACCTGAAATCCAAGCTCTTCTCCCCAGTTTTTGTTGATTAGAATTTCCTCTGGGGAAGATTTGAACGACAAAGCATATCCACTGTAGGTTGTACCCAAATCTATGGCCGCTACGAGCAAGTAATCCTTTTCTTGAAATGGCATTTTGCAACCGTAAAAAAACCTTTTAAAATAAACTTGGGCTTGAATATTATAAGGTTGCTTTGACTTGTTAAGTTACTAACGTAAGTTATTAAATATAAACACAAACTTGTTGTCTTTTAGCTGCCTCTTTTTGTAACTTTATGTTTTATGTGCCCCTCTTTATGTACAGAAAAGAGACGTGCAATCGCCCTTTCACGAACTCAAGCCATTAGATATGGTAACAAAAAATCACACACATGCGCACACGAACCAGCCAACGCGCTGATATATTTCGTATGACCCCTGAAATTCATATAGCTTGGAAATAACCCGTTGGGGGGGGGGGGGGGCACTTGGTTAGCAAGCGTGTCAAAAAAAAAAAAAAAACGCGGAGAAAGGGGATGGTAATTTTCAGGCTAGACTCGGTCGGTTTGGAGTGCCAGTTTCGTTTAAAAAGTGGTAATTTTCATTCTGTACTCCCCGTTTCCCTAAAAAAAGGGGGGCTGTATTTCAGAATTTCACTTAGCGTTTGGTTAAGAAAAAGGGTTTATTCAAGTTAGCAGTCGTTTTTCAAGGGGTCGTTTAAAAAAAAATCATGAACACGCATGATGGTAACCAGTTGATACGCGAGTGCCTCCCCCCCCCCCCCCCCCACTCCAGGGAGGGATACAACAAACACTTCAAAGATAATACACACTTTATTTGCAAAGAAGATCAACAGTATATTTGTCCTATCGCCGATGAAATAAAAAAAAGTCACTTCTGTTATTCTTTTGTCAAAGCACTAATTTATAATAGTTTCGTTTTATAAGAAAAAAGACGTAATGCATAGTTCGTAATGCTATATTTTAGCACCAAGCGAAGCATTTTACGAGTTAAGAAAAACACCTTTTTAACACAATGCCTACACATGACGGGGGACGGGTCGAGGGGGGAGGCATTCCGCATGGACTGCCAATTTTCGTTAAAATTTTCAGTTTGAGGTTGACCCAAATCCCCCGTGACGGGAGGAAAGGGAGGGACTATGCTCCGTATCAGAGTGACAGGGAGTATAGGGCCCGACTGGCTGAGCAGGCATAGTCGAGAGGGGGTGGGGGGAAGAATACCCTACATCCAAGTCGCGCACTCATTTGTCCATCCAGCCGTAAAAGAAACGAAAGGCTGTCACCGGGGTTTCTTACAAAGTCAGCATCCTTTAAAGTGTCAGCATCCTTTAAAGTGTCAGCATCCTTTAAAGTGTCCGCATCCTTCAAAGTGTCAGCATCCTTTAAAGTGTCAGCATCCTTTAAAGTGTCAGCATCCTTCAAAGTGTCAGCATTCTTCAAAGTGTCAGCCTCCTTCAAAGTGTCAGCATCCTTCAAATTGTCAGCATCCTTTAAAGTGTCAGCATCCTTCAAAGTGTCAGCATCCTTCATAGTGTCAGCATCCTTCAAAGTGTCAGCATCCTTTAAAGTTTCAGCATCCTTTAAGTGTCAGCATCCTTCAAAGTGTCAGCATCCTTCATAGTGTCAGCATCCTTCAAAGTTTCAGCATCCTTCAAAGTGTCAGCATCCTTCAAAATGTCAGCATCCTTCAAAGTGTCAGCATCCTTCAAAATGTCAGCATCCTTTAAAGTGTCAGCATCCTTCAAATTGTCAGCATCCTTTAAAGTGTCAGCATCCTTCTTTTCGCATCTATTCGGCTCGCTCCAACCGCGCTCCAACAATCGTCTGATGAGAAAATTGAAGGCGATCATGTTTCCGTTTCCTCTTAGAACAACCTTAGGCCAAGGCTAGATGTGTAAGCATCAGCCTAAACAACATCAGCGGCCGCATTATCCTCAGCCGCCGTACACCACCTCCACCCCCCCCCCCCCCACCCCCCTCCCCAGAAGTGAAATGCAGTTGATCTGGCTGCATCACACAAGCAATGTTTAGATGAACCTATTTTATTAAACAAAGGAGCAGTTAACGGAATAAGTTAACTGTACAGTTAACTATTGTGAATACAGCCACAAAGTACCAATTTGTGATTTGATTTGATTTATTCATCTGAACACAGAGCTGGGCAAATATATATATATATATAAATCGTAATATTACATAGAAATTTCCTGAACAGAGGAAAAGGCGATTTCAGTAAGCAAATGCTTATAGAGCGAAATCGCCATGAGACTGAACCCAAATCTACCACAAAGTACCAATTGCGGCGGTGAGAACGGCAGAGTGTATCTATCAAGGTTCACATTTTACTTTTTTATCAATTTCCAAACTTAACTTCCACCCCCCCCCCTCCTCAAGTCTAACTGGTATATAGGTGCTGAGTTGCATTCAGTATTGTCAATTTTCATATAGTACGACATTTTCTACATAATTGCTTTGAATAGCTGTTTGGAATGTCTATAAATAGAAAGTGCAAGTAGCCTAAATGTGCTTGGAGTCCTCAATCTAAAAACGTGGCTAAGTCAAGCGACAGAATTCGCCCTTAAAATATGGGGACAGAGTGGCTCGTAAACGCAGAATCCCGCACTAAACGGCGACGGCGAAAACGGAGAAGACCAAAACGGCGACGGCCAAACGGCGATGGCCAAAACGGCGACAATTGCAACCCTGGACAAAACGGCGACGAAGATTAATAATTTAATGTTAAAAATCAAAATTTTGCCAGATAAATCAATTCATTTCTACTTGAAGATAAGTATAATTGGAACCAATATTTAAATTTTAAGGCCAAAATAAAATGGATAATTTAGCACTCATTTTCTCATATATTCCTAATTGCAATTATACGTTAATCCATCGTGTGTGTGTGTATGGGGGGGGGGGGGGGCTAAATAGGTACATTTTGAAAGACAATTGTATTTAGCGACTGTACCCACTAATCCGTTATTGCTCGTGAATCCACATCAATAAAGGGCAAAATAAGAATGCCTTTAAAAGGATTTCGGATTATCGGCATTGAAAGACCGATGAAATTTAATAGCCTTACTGAACTAATCTTTATCTGTATCGGTTATGTGAAATGCTGTTATTATATACGAATCCACAACATTGAAAGAGAAGATTAAATTTTATTTTACCTGAGAAAATAATTTGCAGTTCTACCTGAGAAAAGGTAAGTGAGTAAATCATTCCTTGAGCAGATTACTGAGACAGTGACTCGTGACAGGAAGGAGGTGGTTCGGAAGGGCAGGAAGGGCACGTTGGGAAAAATGCTGCACTGTGTTCAAATATATATCTGATGGATAAATAAACTGTGTTGGCAACGTTGTTACTTTTTTTGTTTGTTTGTTTGTTTGTTTGCTTTTTTTTAAATAAGCGTTTTAAAGCATTAACTTAAAAAACTCCGGCGCCGTTTTGTCTGGGGTTGTACTTGTCGCCGTTTTGGCTGTCGGCGTTTTGGTCGTCGCCGTTTTGGCCTTCTCCGTTATAGCCGTCGCCGTTTTGGCCGTCGCCGTTATGTCCGGATACCGTAAACGCACGTTTGTACTGGAGCTTCGTGCAAACGACCAGTGACGTGGACTATGAAAACTGGTTCCGCTTCCTGACTGTTTTTGTTTTAAAACTGGACAGCAAGCAGGGAAAAGTAGCAGTCTGTTTTTAGCCCAGCTTACGTTACACGTAAGCTGGGGGTATTCCTATCGGTCTGCGGATGGCGTCCGTTAGTTAGTTAGTTAGTTAGTTAGTTAGTTAGTTAGTTAGTGGTTTATTTAGTAAACTTTGGTTCAAAATGCATCTCCTCCTACAATTTTGATTCGATGTCATTTAGTCGATCGGGTGATTTTTGAATTTTTGGCGAATTTTTAAAGAAAAAAATTTAAAACGTATCTCCTCCTACATTTTTTATCTGATTTGATTTATTTTTGGCATGAGGCACCCTTAAAGGGTCGCGCATATGGCTTGTGCTTTTTTAGTCAATCGAATAATTTTTGTATTTTTAGGGAATTTTTTAAGCAAAAATTTCGAACATAATTCAAAATGCATCTACTCCTACAATTTTGATTCGATGTCATTTATTTTTGGTGTGAGTCATCCCTAAGCGGTAATGTATACGGCTTGTGCTTCTTTAGTCGATCGGATGATTTTTGAATTTTTAGCGAATATTAGAAGAAAAAGTTCTAAAATGTATCTCCTCCTTACATTTTCGATCCGATATCATTTATTTTTGGTATGAGGAACCACTTAAAGTCGTGCTACGTTTGTGTTTTTTCAGTCGATCGGACAATTTTTGTATTTTTAGTGAGTTATGAAGAAAAAGCTTCAAGATGCATTTGCCCATACAGTTTTGACCCGATTTCTTTCTTTCTTTCTCTTTTTTTTTGGTGTGAGACATTCCTAAGGGGTCGAGTATACGGCTTGCGCTTTTTCAGTCGATCGGAAAATTTTTGTATTTTTAGGGAATTTTTGAAGAAAAACTTCAAAATGCATTTCCTCCTACAATTTTTATCCTAATTCATTTATTTTTGGTATGAGGCATCCTTACGTGGGTCGGGCATACGGCTTGTGCTGTTTAACTCGACTTTGAAATTTTTGATTGTTGGGGGAATTTTTTGATGAAAATACCTCAAAACGCATCTTCTCGTACACTTTTGATCAGACATAATTTATTTTGGGGCTGAGGCATGCCTAGGGTGTCGTAAGTACGGCCTGTGCTTTTTGAGTCGATCAGGGAATTTTCGGGGAATTTTTGAAGAAAATTTCAAAATGTATTTCCTCCTACAGTTTTAATCAGATTTCATTTATTTTTTATATGAGCTGTCTGTAGGGGATCATGCATACTGCTTGTGCTTTTTGAGTTAATTGGAAAACTTTAGATTTTTTTTCGGAATTTAAAAAAAAATAAATGAATCTCCTCCTACAGCGCATAAACGCAAGTTAAATGAACTGGATGCTTAAATGAAATGTGAACCGCGCATTGAAGGAATATAACTAAACATGCAAACTGGTCCAAAATAAGCGCCGCGCATCAACGCAAGTTAAATAAACATGCGCACTGGTTCGAAAAGAGAACCACGCATCGACGCAAGTTGAATAGACATGCGCAGTAGTCCGAAATGCGAACCGCGCATCAACGCAACCTAAAGAAACATCCGCACTGGTCCGAAATGCGAACCGCATATCAACGCAAGTTAAATAAACATGTGCACTGGTCCAAAATGCGGACCACGCATCAGCACAAGTTAAATAATCATGCGCACTGGTGGAAAATGCGAACCGCTCATTGACGCAAGCTAAATAATCAAACAAACTGGTCAGAAATGGGAACCGTGCATTAACGCAAGTTAAAAAAAAGCGCACTGGTCCTAAATGCGAACCGCACATCGGCGCGAACCGCGCATCAGCACAGCTTAAATAGACATGCGCACTGGTCCAGAATAAGAACCGCGCATCAACTCAAGTTAAAGAAATATGCGCATTGGCCTGAAATAAGAACCGCGCATCGACGCACGTTAAATAAACATGCGCAGTGGTTGGAAATGCGAACTACGCGCCAACACAAGTTAAATAAACATTTACACTGGTCCAAATTAAGCACCACGCATGAACGCAAGTTAAATATGCGCACTGATCCGAAAAAAGAACAGGGCATCAACTTAAACCAAAGAAACATGCGCACTGGTCTTAAATGAGAACCACGCATCAACACAAGTTAAATAAACATGCGCAATGGTCCGAAATGCGAACCGCGCATCGACGGAAATTAAATAAACATGCGCACTAGTCCAAAAAAGAACCAGGCATCGACGCAAGTTGAATAGACATGCGCAGTGGTCCGAAATGATAACCGCGCATCTACGCAAAATGAATAAACATGCGCAGTGATCCGAAGAAAGAACCTCGCATCGACGCAAGTTGAATAGATATGAAAGTCGGACTTCGACGGGACTTAAATAATATGCGTACCGGTCCGAAATGCAACGCAAGTTATATGAACCTGTGCGCTGGTCCGAAATGCGAACCGCGCATCAACGCAACCTATAGAATCATGAGCACTGGTCAGAAATGTGAACCGGATATCAATGCAAGTTAAATAAACATGCACACTGGTGGAAAATGCGAACCGCTCATCGACGCAAGCTAAGTAAACAAACACACTGGTCAGAAATTGTAACCGAGCATTACCGCAAGCTAAAAAACCATGTGCACTGGTTTTAAACACGAACCGCACATCGACACAAGCTAAATAAGCAAGCACACTGGGCCAAAATTAGCACCGTGCATCAACCGTGCATCCGAGTTAAATAAACATGCGCACCGGTTCGAAATGAGAACTGCGCATTAACGCAACTTGAATAACATGCGCACTATTCAAAATAAGAACTGCGCATCAGCACAACTTAAATAAACATGCGCACTGGTCCAGAATAAGAAATGCGCATCAACTCCAGTTAAAGAAATATGCGCATTGGCCTGAAATAAAAACCGCACATCGACGCACGTTAAATAAATATGCGCAGTGGTTGGAAATTCGAACCACGCGCCAACACAAATTAAATAAACGTTTGCACTGGTCCAAAATAAGCACCGCGCATGAACGCAAGTTAAATATGCGCACTGATCCGATAAAAGAGTCGCGCATCCACTTAACCCAAAGAAACATGCGCACTGGTCCTAAATGAGAACCACGCATCAACCCAAGTTGAATAAACATGCGTACTGGTCAGAAATGGGAACCGAGCATTAACAAGCATTAACACAAGTTAACAACAACAAGCGCACTGGTTCTAAATGCGAAAAAACACATCGACACAAGCTAAATAAGGAAGCACACTGAACCAAAATTAGCACCGTCAATAAACGCAAGTTAAATAAACATGCGCACCGGTTCGAAATGCAAACTGCACATTAACGCAACTTGAATACACAGGACTATTCAAAATAAGAACTGCGCATCAGCACAACTTAAATAAACATGCGCACTGCTCCAGAATAAGAAATGCGCATCAACTCAAGTTAAAGAAATATGCGCATTGGCCTGAAATAAGAACCGCGCATCGACGCACGTTAAATAAACATGCGCAGTGGTTGGAAATGCGAACCACGCGCCAACACAAGTTAAATAAACATTTGCACTTGTCCAAATTAAGCACCATGCATGAACGCAAGTTAAATATGCGAACTGATCCGAAAAATAGAACAGGGTATCAACTTAAACCAAAGAAACATGCGCACTGGTCCGAAATGCGAACCCCGCACCAACGCAAGTTAAGTAAACATGCGCAATCTTCTGAAATTCGAACTGCTCAACAACGCAAGTTGAATAAACATGCGCACTCGTGTCCGAAATGCGAACCGCGCATCAACGCAACCTAAGGATACTTTTGCACTTGTCCAAAATAAGTACCGCTATCAACGCAAGTTAAATAAACATGTGCAATGGTCTGAAATAAGAACCGCGCATCGACACAAGTTAAATAAACATGCGCACTTTTCCGAAAAAGACCCGCACATCAACACAAGGTAAATAAACATGCGCACTGATCCGAAATAAGAACCGCACATCAACACAAGGTAAATAAACATGCGCACTGATCCGAAATAAGAACCACACATCAAGAGAAGGTAAATAAACATGGGCACTGGTCCAAAATACGAAAAGTGCAGCAATTCAAGTTGAACTAGAACAGTATTTTGCATACAGTGTGTTATACAACTATGTACAGAGCTTATGGCACAGCATGTATGCGGCTTATAATATTCTAAAAAAATCGGGCCACTGTCAAGAAAAAACTCCATAGGTTGATAACTTAATACCAGCTAAATATATTAGCAAACAACACAGCTTGAATACGTCTTATAAGCCGAGTAGTGTTTTGTTTTTGTTGATATAAGGTTTGATTGACTGATCACGCATACACTGTGTTATCTGTTTACGCAGTGAGAGCTCGCACAAAGCTAAGCAACTGTGTGGTATTCTGTGCCATGCGTTAAATGCTCCACATTTACTTGCAAAAAATACACTCTTTCCACATGGCGTTTTAACAAAGAAAACGAAATCGAAGACGAAAATAAAAAGTGACATGCACACGTTCAGATCAAGTCCCAAGTTTCATGTCCTAGAGCCCATATTGTCAGAGTAGAAGACACAAAAATCGGAAAACTGTCAAGAAGAAAAAAAAAGGTTGGTCGCACAAATTCATATAACCCTTGCAAGCCAAAGGCCTTTCAAGTGTTAATAAACATGTGCACAGTTCCAAAATGAGAGCCGCGCATCAACGCAAATTAAATAAACATGCGCACTTGTCTGAATAAGAACCGCGCATCGAGGCAAGTCACATAAATATGCGCACTGGTACGAAATGCGAGCGTTTCTCGAAGATATCTATGGCAGACTATGCAGTCTATCAGACCATTTTTCTAGGAAACAAATCTTTGTATGCATTTATCGGTCTATGTTCTGGTTCGGTGCTAAATTACTTATTGAGCTTTTCGTAAGCTGGGACTTTGTCCTTGGACAAACTTGTTTTTAGGTTGCCGTAATGTTAAATGCATTGTAGGGTGTACACCACCTGCTGCATTGTAAAGAAAGACTGCAGTGAGGTTAACCAGATGCTCGCCGTGTCATTTATGGCAAATCAAACACGCCCCCTCCCCACGTTCACCCCCTTTATACACAGAATTAACTAAGTTTGATAACCGAAATAAGTGTTAAAAATAGAAAATAAATGTTTAACTCTAGAAACCGCTTTATAGCTGGCACACTTCCTCTGTCAACCTAACCCTAGTAAAACACCAACAGCCCACTCCTCTGAACATTCTGCCTCAAGTCCTTGTTTAAGCTTGCACTCCAGAGACTGATCAGTCATGTCAGAGCTGTTCTACATTTCTAGTCGTTTTCCGGGCGAAAAGAGATGTTTTTTGCCATTTTGTTTTGGGTGGGCTTATGGTACGTCTGGTGGCCTTTTCCCAATATGGAACCGTCTTCAGACTGCTGTGATACGCTTGACGAATGGTCCACGATACCCCCCCCCCCACCCCCTCCGACGGTCTTCGAGCAAGGAGCACAAGGATCTGACATGTAATGGTACCAAAATGGTCCCGCGGTTTCGGCACTTCATTGGATGGTCCACGAGAAGTTGCGGAAAATAAGCCTATAAGCATTTTTTCGTCTACACTGGCAACTATAAGCAATTTGGAAACACTCGGTCACTGAATAAAGCTTGAAGCGATGTGTTAAGTGTTATGAAATATTTACCTGTGTGTTCACTGGTGGCACTTAGAGTATCTTATTAACATTTGACAAGCTGTCAGCTTGTAAGGTTTACATGAATTTGTGCGAGCAGCCGTTCCTCCTTTTTTCTTCTTAACAGTTTTCCGATTTTTTGTGTCTTCTTCTTATCTGACACTATGGGCCCTATACTAGGACCATGAAACTTGGGACTTATGAAGAACTTGATCTGAACGTGTACATATCACTTTTTATTTTCGTCTTCGAGTTCGTTTTCTTATTAAAACGCCATGTCAAAAGAGTGTATTTTATGCAAGTAAATGCGGAGCATTTAAAGACAGCACACAACACCACAAAGTTGCTCAGCTTTGTGCGAGCTCTCACTGCGTAAACAGATAACACAGCGTATGCCTGATCAGTCAATCAAAGTCAACAAAATCCAAGCACCACTCGGCTTTTAAGACGTATTCAAGCTGTATTGTTTTTCTTATATATATATATATATATATATATATATATATATATATATATATATATATATATATATATATATATATATATATATATATATATAGCTGATATTAAGTTATCAACCTATGGAGTTTTTTTTTAGAATATTATAAGCCGCATACATGCTGTGCTATAAGTTCTGTACATAGTTGTACAACACACTGTATGCATGTTGTAAAATACTTTATATAATTCAAGAAATAACCCATTGAGTGAAGTATTTTTGTGTTTAAACTTTTGTCAAGCGTTTGAAATTTCGCTAGCGAAATACGGTTCTACTTTGTACCTGCTTTTCAGGTGTGACGGAGGCCAGCCTACGATCGCTACCCAAGCTGTTGCAGTGTATACATCCTCCCACCGAGCTTAGCCCACACTTGGTTTGTGACCGTTGTAGAAAGAACAGTGGCTTACCGCTCTGCGACGAATCCGAGACTTGCTCGGAGTGCCAGCTTCTAATTACGTCAAAGGAGTAGGAGACAATCAATAAGAACAGAACATGGAACGATGGTAGACGGGATAAGCATAAAGTTCTTTCCTCGGTATGCTTTATCACACCGGAATTCGTAGCGGATACCATGACGACACTTTCTGTTTTTCTTGGCAGGTTTCGACACCGAACCACATGCATACTGCCTCGGAAATCTTTGCGGCAGTCTCCAGTAATCAGTCTAAGAAATCGAAGCCTGGAAAAGCTTTCTCGGAGACAAAAGCTGAACTGGATATCTCAGAAAGGCCGGAACGGGACATTCTCCTCCAGTTTTTTCCACGGCGACAGGTCAGCTGGGCATCTCCACGCAGGAAGAACTGTCAACCCATGACAACTCCCGCGACTGCCAAGTGAATTCTCGACATTCCTTGCAATCACAGCAGCAAAAGTAATTACAAGAAAAACAACAGAAAGAACAGGGGTAGGAGGCATTTCCTTCAACCTAAGAAGAACTCTAAGCCATCCGCCACGTTTCTGATCCCTTTCTAGCTGGCCAAACCCATACGTCTATCTCCTGCTCACCTACCTCGCTTGGACCCAGCCAGCTGCCAGAGACTTTAGAATTCATCGGAACTTCCCCCATCAGAACAAGTGGCTTCGCTACTCCTAGAAGATGGCGACGCACTTTTGCAAGCGAACATCTCTCCGCTAGCATCCGCCCCTCGCAAAACGGATTGGGATTTACAAGCCATCGGGTGAGGCACACGCGCTCTGAGACACGGAACTGTAAATACCTGACCCAATCAGGACTCAGACGATCAGAACTCAGAAGGGGAGGAACCGAAAGAAGAAATAGAGGATACGCCATACCCCTCTCATTTTCGCCTCCCCTGTAGAGACCCGGCAGCGGCAAAGAGACGCCGGATTCGGACTCCTCCACGGACCTCACGCCACTTAGCGAAGATGCCACTCCCTCCGGGGTTTCATCCACCATAGGCCCGGAATACTACCATTCAGGAAAGCCACATAGGAGATAGCCCGCATCGCAAATATCACCTGCGATTCCCCCTGCCTAGACATAGAGGATCGTGGTCCCTCATCGATACGCATGACATTAAAGGCTGTGCTGACGCAACAGGATTCATTCCTCGCGCTCTCCACCAGTGAAGGCGTCGCAAACGCCGTAACAGTGCGATCGAAGGCATTCAAGAAAAAGGACGCCAGCTAAGGCCTCACACTCTCGATTTCACATATCGAAACACTCTTCGTTCGCCTAGGCCCGCATTGGTCTTTCGATGAAATGATAGCCCTGAAGGCACTAAAACAGAGTAGGTAAGGCCATCCACACTGAATGGCGCCTGGCCCGTCCGTATTTTCAATGGATTGTACACCAATGACGAGTCACCTACTCTGGACCTATTTCACAATGTAGCGACAACGCTACTCCCCAGGTTTATTTATCCCTGTCTAGATAGACAGCCTGGTCAGTGGATGCCCTCAGCTGTCCCTGACCAATACTGGAACTACCTTACGCCTTTCCCCCCAAGCACTCCTTCATCAAGTCGATCCAGACCCACGGGCCTTCCTGTTAGTAGGCCCGAGGTCACCGAAAGCCCCGTTGTTTACCCAACTGCTCCGTTGCAAGGTGATCATATCAATCCCAATCAAGGAACTACTGTCAAACACCACTGACAGTTACACCCTTCCATCCTAAACCTACACCTATGGTGCCTAACCAGCCCTCCTACAAAGGGATGGGTTATCTTAGCAAGTAGCGGAGCAAACGGTAAACAGCCATAAACAGTCTACGACTAAGGTTAACAGGGCACATATAAAAAATTTGCCTCCTGGCTCTGTAAGTCCAACCCAGACCCATTTTAGGCCTCACCAGCATTCTTTGGATCATCTTTTCACGGGACGAACAGCTAAAGGTAGGGTCCATTGAGGATTATGGAGCCACTATCGGTTCTAAACTCAAGACATCCACGGACTACGACCCAGGTTAGGATCTGGCCTTGTCTCAGCTTATCATTCATTTCAAGGTAAAACCCATATTGTTACTCAAGGGATGGGTACTTTTGAACACATAAATCTGTCAGGTCAGCTTTGCCAGAACAAAATCTCGATAGCTTGGTCTCACTGTGTCCCATCAGAGTCCTTCGCCAGTATCTTGAGGTCACAGAGATATAAAGGTAAGAAACTCAGCAAGCTCTCATCACTGCTTTTATGCCGAAATTTAACAAAGATCCAGCCAAGCAGATAAGCTCTAATTATATTGAAGGGTTATTCTAGCAGCATTTGACGAGGCACAGTAAGATACAGGCCTACAAGCCGAACTAAACGTCAAAGCCCATCATGTCAGTCAGGTCGCAAACTCTTTGAGAGCTCTGCATAATGTGTCCCTCTCCGATATACTTAAGACAGGTTGCTCGGCTTCTCCCCCCTCATGCCCCCCAACTCCTAAGTATTATCTTAAAGGCTTCTTCCAAGATGCCTATCGCCTTTCCTGGCATCCTAATTTTCCTGACATAAATGAATATTGAGTTTTGCCTATATCCTCCAAATGGACTTAAACCATTTTGTCCAAGGTTTTGTGACAGGGCATGCTATTATAAACAAAATGAGAGACAATGTCTGTTGTGCTAATGATTGCTTACGTACATCCTATTGATTTACGAACGAATTGTCAATAATTGATAATAAAGGTTTAATAATAATGATTTACACAGCATTGAGAATCCTAGGTCGGGACCCATTCAGTTGGCGACAAGAAGGGGTGGTCACGGATACTCAGTCTGCTTTTATGAGCTTACACGAGAAAGTGTAATTTGCGTTCTCCACTTCTAGCCTATTCTCCCACCCATCAATTCAACAACAAGCCTGAATAAGTTTGTAACCAACTTTTTGTGGGCTGAAAGTGGATGCCCTATGTGACCAGAGGATTCCCTTATTCTCATTGGCTGATGGATGGATGGCGGAGTAGAAGTGTTCTAGCGGCAACAAAAAAGCTTCTTTCTATTGCGTGGTAGTCTTCCAACCAATCTAAAAGTGCAGAACGCGAATTATGCCCTTACTCGTAAAAGCTCGTTTTTCGAAATAAATGTTTAGCGATCAAATTCTTGCCCGCCTCCTTTCTTTTTACGCCCTCTTCTTTCCACTTTCATCTATATCTAAATGTTGGTGTTTTTTTTTGCACCACGCTCTGCATTTCCATCCCCTCCCCCTTATCATATTTTCATGTATAAGTCAGGTGTAAGTTATATCTTTGCCCACCAGCTTCTCCTTTTGCCTTCTTTGTCGTATTAATGGTGTGAAAGCTATATGCATGTATGTCATATTTTTTTTCATCACCTGCCCACCCTGACTTGTCCTTTCTCCTTTCTCGTATTAATTATATATACGTTATATCTTTATTATATAGTTTTGTTAGTGTCGAACGTTTTGACACTAGTGTCAATCCTAGGAAAAACCTTCACTGAAATATTGAACAATAGATTTCAACGCTAGCTAAAGCAAACGAAAACGGTTTTCTGCATTTGTCCATAATGAAAAAGCCTCCCAAAAAAGTTTGGAGAGAAGGATTATTCTACGGTGATAATTAAGAACTGAATTTTATGTAATCTCATTACATAAAATTCAGTTCTTAATTATCACCATAGAATACTCCTTCTCTCCAAACTCATTGAAGTAGTAAAAATATGTATAACTAAATAAAAGAGTAAAATATTGGGTAAAACTCACTTATTTTTAAATCTCACCGAGGTAAGAGAGGGTGAAAATCTGTATCCTTTTCTGTTTGTCTTATTTATGGACGTATTTTAGACCATAATTTTTACCAGCCATAAAAATAGAGTACTCCAGGTTATTGAAGCTGTTTATACTTTTATACGCAGTTATACAGTCATACTGCCTGATACAAGACAAATCTGCGAAGAGTTCAAGATATTTTAAAAGAGTACTGCGGTAAATGAAGAATAGCTGTAAGCTCTAATAAAATCAAAATAGTGATTTTCGAGTGTTCAAAATACCCAATAGAGAATGTTGATTGGATGTGAAATATGGGGACATGAAAATATTGAAATTATTGATAGATTACGTATTAAATTTTTAAGGTGCATTTTGAAACTAAACAAGGCTATTACATTGCCTACATGGGACAACAGGAAAAGTCACGATATCGATATTAATAAAATGTAGAAGACTCAAGTACTATTGCAAAGTAATTAAAACAACAAATACAACTTAGCCAGTAAAATGTTTAGCCTTATTCGCTAAGTGCCTAACACCAATATTTACCCAACTAAAAGGTAAAATAAAGTCACTAACATTTCTTTGAACTTTGCCCAAATAGACAATGATAAAGTAGAATTGGATGGACCAATTGAGAGCAAAACACAATTACAGGCTAAATTAGACTTTAAGCCACATCTCGAACCTGAGAACATATACGAATTATTTAAAGTAACATTTGAACAAGAAATTTGCTTGAAGGTTTCAATCCCGCTCCTCACGGTAATTCTTTGCAAATTTAGAACATCACATCATAAATTAGACCTTTGGCAAAAGGTTTTGACAGCAAATATACAAAGTGCAATTTAAACAAGGCTGGAGACGGATTTCATAATTTCTTATATGCCCACATTTAATTAATCTTAGGGGAAGTTCCAAGACAATGATATAATATATATATTTGAAAATACTGAATTGCTTTTGCGTTTGCATTCCTCGTGTATTGTACCTATTTCTCAGTCGTAGAAAGGGGGCAATCATAGATGATATCTTGAGTTGAATCCGATCATGATGACACTTTGGAGATACCTAACAAGCTAAATAAAAGCACACTAAACAAAGTTCGGTGACATTTCTAATAGCCAAAGCGAGATAACTTTTAATAAAGTCTATTCCGGTAACTACTAAGGTCAATAATAATCAAGATTAAATCTATTGTTTAAACTCTTGCACCCAGTAAACATTACGACGGTGGATCAATGTTGGACAAACGTCGCATCCGATCAACGTTGGATTTTGATTTTTTTATGGAGGTCGTAACAACGTCTCCCGTCCTACGTTACATAGACGTCGGTTATCCGTTGTCTAATCAACGTTGCCTAAAGGTTGCAAATGAAAGCCAAAACAACGTCTATCTCCCAACATTCCTTAGACATCAGAAAAGCGAATTGCATAGGCATCGGGAAAATGTTAATCTAGAATCACCGTCAAGACACTAACAATCATAGTGTGGTCACCCTTAATCGCCGTGCCACTATCCTGGAGTCATCAGCTCGCGCCATGAATATTTTTCAAAAGTATATTGGGAAATACCTCTGTCCTCTTGAAATTCTCTATTTTACGTTCTCGTTTCGGTCTGCTTTCAAAGTGACCACTCATGGCTACCTGATTGTAAATCCGACGGCTAAACAATGTCGCTTTCCCAACGACTATTTAACGTCGAGCTTTCAACATTTCTTCGTCTGTTCAACATCGACAAGACCTTGACTAAATGTCGGAGAAAATTACTTTTTCGTTGCGACTAAAAGCAACATCTAAATAATGTTGCTTACTCAGCGTTGGCTAGACATTGATTTATGGTCGCTTCTTATGTATCTTCTAAGGTTTAAGTAACCAGGATAAAGGCATATTACTCTTAAAATATGGCTCATCGTCAAAATACACTACTTCGCGTTGCTGATAGTGCTACACTGAGTCTTCTAATTGCAACATTAATAAATATAAACGCTATATGTGAAAAACTCTTGCAATATCCGCTTGCCCTGAAAAAATGTTAAACAACTTCCACTGAATAATATTCATTACAACGGCATGTTTCATAACTTTTCTAGCATCGTTCGTTTCAAAAAAGCAAGAAAACTTCTTTTAAATTCTGTTTTTGGCACTGTTTTATATATTTTCTTATATAAAGTTTCCCAGTACGCCGTGCCGCCATTCATACCTGGATTCACACGAATACACATACCCATTCCCTTTCACAAATACACGGTTTAAAATTCAGGCTATGCAACAACCATAAATGTCTAAAGTTTTAATCTATATAATTGTTATTTTTAAACACATAGAGCCTTTGAACTCTCTCAAAGCTAAACACAACTAATTTTTCGTTAGAACTCAAAGGTATAATATATTTATTTGATGTCATTTCAATTGTGTTTTCCCATTTTGTTTACGTTTACCTTGATTCTTATTTGAACATCTTGTATAAATGCTTTCAGTAAAAAGAGTTTGCATAAAAGCGACAGTAATAGATAAACATTTGACAAAATGTAAATATGAGTACGCGTCTCGTCATATGTTCCTAATGTAACATCACTACAATCAAATACAGTCATTTTAATCATTTTCAAAATAATATGTATTATAGGCATTGATTTGGGGCAATAAAAATGCGCACACCAAAGTGAACCTTCATCAATACAATCCTCACAAGTTTCACTTTGTAAGAAGTATCCTTTTTCGAACGATCACATAAGCCTACTTCAAAAAAGCATTTGACAGACATGTTATACCAACAAATCCAACGAGATAAATTAACTTATGCTATGTAGTTTTTGCACCCGATAACTCGACCTTGCTTTGTAATCTTTACACCGAATGGAAAATGTAATAAATTAAGTTTAAACTCTTTTTAAATCTAAATTATGGAGTAAGAAAACAACATGGATTCAAAATAAACTAGTATTACAAAAGCTCTAAGGTTTTATCGTTCTTGGTAAAAAGTGAATATATAATTCAAAATTGTGTTCAAGTATAACTGTTGTGGACATAAGCATTTAACACAGAAACACATGCCAAATCTTTATCCTTTAAGTCAGAAGCGACATCTGACTAACCCGAATAATTTCATGCAGTGTATATTCAAGTTAAATGTCACTTGGATCAGGAACTGTATAAAAACATAAGTAGAATCCTGCATCATTCTGCCAACAGAAGCACCAGATCATGTATATTCATTAGAATACCATTATAATATGCGTTAACTTTTAGCAAAAAATGTGATAAAATGTTTGTAATGTTGAAAATTATCCTTTTTATTTTTCTCATTAATATGTGCTTGTTTTGTATTGTTTCGAGTTAATAACAGAGAAAGAACTATATGCATTATATGTTTATTTTTCTGCTTTGAACACAAGCTATTAATAGATAGTGCCACCAAAACTATAAACGAATTTTCCACATTTTGATAAATCACATTTTCGCTTTTATATTGAAAATCAGCTGGATGGTTGGGTTCGTGGTACTAGTGTAAAACAGCATGATCCTTAGTCTCTTTCCAATCTTTTGCGAAACCTACAATTTCCATAAATGCCCAGAATAGTGTGGACAAATTTGATTGTTGTTTGATTCGGACACGTGTAGAGGCCTGTGAACGATCGGTGAGTTCGCTGGCCTTCCACAAGTGTGCAAATACAATGCAAAGCACACCAGCACATGGTCTATCGCTATTATAAACACACATAGCATTGCTTTTGAAAGCCAACCAGAGCAGAAATAAACTTATTTTACATGGTGACAAAGCCTTCGCATTGCTTGGCAACTTTCGCCGCCCAAAGCAAAAACGGTTTCATCACAATTTTTTTCATTTATTAACGATTGATTAATTGCTTCAGACTCTGGGTCCATATTAGTCAACATTTTCAATTCCTCATTACAGCGTAGAGGTTACAATGCCATTTGCTTCACAGTTTTGAGCTGATAATTATTGAACTATTGTATATGTTTTTAAGTTTCAGACTTTCTGACTGTTTCAATTGGTTCAATGTACTTTAGCAATATATTCGTAGCACAGTTTCAGTTAGGAACATTATGTTGTACAAATTCTAAGCTAATGCTGCATTTTTTTCTAATGTCATGAATGTACAGAATATACTTTTGTATGCTACACTGAATTTTTGATACACATTTGCATTATATACACACCACGATTGACTCATATAATAATGTGAGACATATGTTTAAAAAAGTCAACATTTTACATCATTGGTACAATAAAAAAATCTGTTAAATAACATATTACCCCTTGCATATATAGCAAGAGTTTGTCTTTTTATATCAGGCTTTGTCAGCGTTGTGACATTCGGTGAAGTTTCCTACGCAGTCAGAGCACGCCAAATTTATTGTCACTGAGGTGCGAGGTGTTATTTATGTTAATTGCCAAAAACTTTTGTTTACAGTGGCAATTAATTCTTTTCAACATGGCAAAGTCCGATTATTTTCGGCTTCCAAGTATTTTATGGCTGATTTTCATACCACTCTCAATGCTTTTACTAGCGGTAAATATAGATTTAACCGTCTCATGCAGTGAAGTAAAATTGTTAAAAGAACTCGTTTTGTTTAAGTAGGAAGACTAACAATCCGCTATTTTCGCCCAACCACGTATAAGCTAGTCCCAGCGGACCCTTTCTATCTTCTTAGGACAGAAGGGGTCACAGTTCCTGCAATAGAAATGACCATTGATCTCAATTTTTGAGGCTCTGGACCTTTCGGCGCACGTTCAAGGACACCAAGGCTCGAACTGGCAGGCCTTTTCTTTAAAAGCACACTGAGAAGTACCCTGGCGCATTATTTTCAACCTCAGCAAAAACCCAAACTGGAGTAAAGCGTGGTTTTGCAACTGTGGATTCACTGTTGTTGTGGGCGATAATGAGGGATTCGATATCCTGATCTCAAGAAAACACATATTTTTCTCAGCAAAAAATTGTTATCTGATCACAAACTTGTGCGCCATAATTTATAATTGGGCCATTTATGTGATGCACCCTTTTCTAAAATAACGCCGTTTGCCCCAGTCGTGCGCCGAGATTTGAAAATTGACATCAATGACATTTCCTATTCTAGGAACTATGACTCTTGCTGTCATAGGAAGACCGCAAGAGTCATCCAGGACTACGTATAAGCCAATTCGCACTTTCGGGTCTTTCTGGTGGAGGTGCTGTTTCAACTGCAAATTTGTTGGAATAAATTATAAAGAAATGATAAGGGATAACCTCAAAATTCTAATTTTCTTTCAACATGCACATTTTCAAATTTATATTTTAATTTTTAAAAACTGTTTTTACACAGGCCGCGTTTTATTGGACGTGTCTAAAAAATAAAAAAACCCAGATAATCTTTCAAAAATGTCCCAATAAAACACTTCAGATAATGTATCGAGAATGAAAATTGCTGCCGGGAGCTTTTTCGAGACATTATCCTTGCCCAATAAAACGTGTTGCATGAATTTTGCGTTTTCGTAAAAACACCGTGTTTTCATATGAAAAACGCGTTTTTCATACCCCCATTATGAAAAAAGCGTTTTGTTTTGAAATCAATTCATCCCGTGAAAAGACCGTTTCAATCAAACCATGAAAAGTGCGTGTATTTGTTTATAAACATTGCACCAAAACCTCATTCTGTTTCAAATCAAAACAGTAGTATAAATTGAATTTCTGTTGCCGAGATTCGAGAAAAACACGTTTTCACGAACTATGAAAAATGCGTTTCGGACCTTTTGGTGTATTGTTACATTTCAGAAACGCTGTTTTTATGTCTAGTCATGTTCTATGTTGCTATTGACTGGGTGACTATGTTGCTACTACGCTCGATTTAAAAAATTCCTTCATTTTTACCGAAACGCTGTTTTCACGAACTATGAAAAATGCGTTTCGGACCTTTTGGTGTATTGCTACATTTCAGAAACGCTGTTTTTATGTCTAGTCATGTTCTACATGTTGCTATTGACTAGGTGACTATGTTGGTACTACGCTGGATTTAAAAAATTCCTTCATTTTGACCGAAACGCTGTTTTCACGAACTATGAAAAATGCGTTTCGGACCTTTTGGTGTATTGCTACATTTCAGAAACGCTGTTTCTATGTCTAGTCATGTTCTACATGTTGCTATTGACTAGGTGACTATGTTGATACTACGCTCGATTTAAAAAATTCCTTCATTTTGACCGAAACGCTGTTTTCACGAACTATGAAAAATGCGTTTCGGACCTTTTGGTGTATTGCTACATTTCAGAAACGCTGTTTTTATGTCTAGTCATGTTCTACATGTTGCTATTGACTAGGTGACTATGTTGGTACTACGCTGGATTTAAAAATTCCTTCATTTTGACCGAAACGCTGTTTTCACGAACTATGAAAAATGCGTTTCGGACCTTTTGGTGTATTGCTACATTTTAGAAACGCTGTTTCTATGTCTAGTCATGTTCTACATGTTGCTATTGACTAGGTGACTATGTTGGTACTACGCTCGATTTAAAAAATTCCTTCATTTTTACCGAAACGCTGTTTTCACGAACTATGAAAAATGCGTTTCGGACCTTTTGGTGTATTGCTACATTTCAGAAACGCTGTTTTTATGTCTAGTCATGTTCTACATGTTGCTATTGACTAGGTGACTATGTTGATACTACGCTGGATTTAAAAAATTCCTTCATTTTGACCGAAACGCTGTTTTCACGAACTATGAAAAATGCGTTTCGGACCTTTTGGTGTATTGCTACATTTTAGAAACGCTGTTTTTATGTCTAGTCATGTTCTACATGTTGCTATTGACTAGGTGAATATGTTGGTACTACGCTCGATTTAAAAAATTCCTTCATTTTTACCGAAACGCTGTTTTCACGAACTATGAAAAATGCGTTTCGGACCTTTTGGTGTATTGCCACATTTCAGAAACGCTGTTTTTATGTCTAGTCATATTCTACATGTTGCTATTGACTAGGTGACTATGTTGGTACTACGCTCGATTTGAAAAATTCCTTCATTTTGACCGAAACGCTGTTTTCACGAACTATGAAAAATGCGTTTCGGACCTTTTGGTGTATTGCTACATTTCAGAAACGCTGTTTTTATGTCTAGTCATGTTCTACATGTTGCTATTGACTAGGTGACTATGTTGGTACTACGCTGGATTTAAAAAATTCCTTCATTTTTACCGAAACGCTGTTTTCACGAACTATGAAAAATGCGTTTCGGACCTTTTGGTGTATTGCTACATTTCAGAAACGCTGTTTTTATGTCTAGTCATGTTCTACATGTTGCTATTGACTAGGTGACTATGTTGGTACTACGCTCGATTTGAAAAATTCCTTCATTTTTACCGAAACGCTGTTTTCACGAACTATGAAAAATGCGTTTCGGACCTTTTGGTGTATTGCTACTTTTTAGAAACGCTGTTTTTATGTCTAGTCATGTTCTACATGTTGCTATTGACTAGGTGACTATGTTGGTACTACGCTCGATTTAAAAAATTCCTTCATTTTTACCGAAACGCTGAAATAAAAAATAAAACTGCTTAGAAGTGCTTATTTTTCATGACAAAGTGCTTAGAAGTGCTTATTTTCGGTTTTCTAATTAATTATTCTTATTTTTTATATATATTTATTATATATACATATTTATTTTTCAATTACCTTATTTTTTGTCATGATTGCATAATAATATGGTGAATGTCAGATTTTACGATGTAGTTCGTTTGGATGCATACAGTGTGCGTTCGCCACTCATAAATTAAGAGTATAGTTTTTTGGATCTTGTCTTTGTATCCCCTGTGGGGCGGGGATGACAGAATAAGACCACTGCGTTTGCTTTATGCATGTCGTAAGAGTCGACTTATTAAAGCTACTTTGCGTTTGATGTTTGGGTGGCACAGTTTTTCTTCGTTGGTGCCAAAAAGAAACATTTTTAAAAAATAACAAAAAAATCACTTGAATAAAAAAATAATAGCAACTGAATGATATTATACATTGAACTTACATACTATTCAAATTTCATACGGGCAGTTATTACCTTCCGCCATTCCATCGTAGCAAAGAATCTGGGAATACCTCATGTCCAACCATCTTTGCGTCCATCGTAATCCTCTTGTCCAGAACCTATTTTCAGAGTACCTTGTCCAGGCCTGTTGTCTTTAAATATTATTCGGATTCTATTCTCCTACATAGTAAGAGGGGAAGCAAAAGTAAACCTTATCAAGTAGCGAAAGACTACATATCCTGTCATGATATAAAGAAAGTGTGTTGGAATATCATGAAAGGATATTTTTAAGGTATTATCTCACTTGTTTTCTTGCTGATTTTTGATAACACTGGCCACATTTTACAGTGCTTTCCATTTTATTGAGAACCGTCGGTAACAATCTAAAAGCAGCCGGTACCATAATAAATCCCGTTTATGTAAAATAATTCAATATTATAGTACCTTGCCAAATTTAAAGGCCTACGCAAATGCCGCTGAAGCCAAAAGGTCACAAAACCAAGCTCAAAATCTTGAAACTGTTAAAGAGTGGCTGAGTGATCCCCTGGTTGAGGTTAAGCTAAACGTGTTTTTGTCGATCGCCCGTCAAGTTACACATTTTTTAGAGGTATTTCAAACCGATAGACCCATGTTGCCTGTTCTAGCCTCCGTCAAAGTGAAAAGCCCACTCTTGAAAACGGAAATCAGAGACATTTATCTTCAATGAAACTTGACAATGACTCTGTGGTCCCGGCAGATAAAGTGGACATCGGCTCAGTTCATAGCTGAGAAAGCTCTCAACAGTTGAGGAAAAAGAAGATAAGTGAACGTGATGCTCTAGAATGCCGCACGCAAGTGAAATCGGGTCTGCAAAAGATGATGCAGAATCTTCAGTAAAAATCTCCTCAGAAATATAAACTCGTGAAAAGTGCTATCTGCCTGTGTCCGAAAGAACTGGCTTCTAGGCCTGAGGTTTGCCGCCAAGAATTCGTTGAAGTTCTCAGCATCTTAGATGATGCAGGAAAATTAAGCGGTGAGGATTGTGAAAAAGCGAAGACCCAATTTGACAATTTCATTGATGTTGTCGTTTCGAGATGTACCGAGGAGTTGAGGAAATTCGATTACACCAATGATAGATTGGACTGTTTTTTTTCAAGAAAGACGTAGACTCCAAAGCGAATGAGCCGCTGTGGCATGTTGCGAAACTTGTCCTTATGCTCTCACATGGACAGGCTGCCATGGAGAGAGGCTTTTCGGTGAATAAGGAAGTTGCGGTAACCAATTTATCTGAAAAATCGTTTGTTGCGCACAGAACTATTTTAGATCATACTAGAGCAAGTGGTGGTTGTTTGAACGTCGATATAACAAAGAGGATGATTTATATGTGCAACAGTGCTCGCAACAGATACTCCCAGTGTCTTGAAGATCAACGTAGACTAAAATGTGCTGAGGCAAAACAGTCGAAAAGAAAGTCGATCGAACGGGACATACGGGCTCTCAAAGAGAAAAAAGCAAGATTGGAAAGTGACGCTGAAGGTTTGCGAAGATCGACAGAGGACCTTCTAGACAAGGTAGAAACTGCAAAAGGAGTCAAAATTCAACTCATGGTTGCCGAGTGAAACAGACTCAGGCGATCAAAGAACCAAAAGCTTCAGGAGGCACGGCTTATTGAAAAAAAAATGTCAAAGAAAATGGAGGACCTAAAGGATTCCATTTGGTTTCAAAGACGAAATTTCCGTAAAGTGTTCACACACACAAAAATTGTGACTTTTGAAAGTATCGTACTTTTTGTAGTAGTAGTACTTGATCTCTCTCGAGTATTGATCTCTCGTTTGATATTGACATAATGGGTATACTCTGATTATTAAGTGTCTTTTGTTTCTCCAGAATCAGTTATTTTTTATGCGATTATCTACATTTTGCAGTTTTAAAATTGTAGTTCCATTCTACATGGTTGAGAGTTTGATATTATCACTGTGAATTTGCTTGAAATTTGAATGCATTGATTTGTAGATAAAGAAACGATAAACTAAGTAGAAATTCCGCTCGTTTAACTCTGGTTTTGTTTCATTAAAGTGTATAATTTACTGCTATATTTATTTATTATTGACAGTTTATTTTTATTCATATATTGCGAAGGCTTATTTTTATTGTTCAGGTGACGCCGAAAGCTGTTTTTTTGCGTACGCGTGTAATCATTGTATAGAATTTATAAAATGTGAAAATATGTGGTATTAAAACATAGCAAAGAACTTAGGACTAGTTTATCTGCAGATTTATGGGTTTGCTTAAAGTTTATAGTTTTGCGTAGTTGAGACCGGACTCGATCACTACATAAGATAGTTCAGGTATTTTGCTTTTTCAGTTTTAATTTTTTTTATTTTTAGAGATTGCTGTGAGTTGAGTTCTTTTTATGCTAAAACGCCTACCTACTTATGAAAACAATTTTCTTGTGGCCTAAAATGTCGTAAGCAATTAATCACCTAGTGTGATATTACTGAGATTAGGTAGGGCACGGAATAAAAGTAATAAGTGGTTATTGATGGTATGTTTGCCACTGCTTTCAATATTTGTGAAAATGTCGTGTGTAGTATGATTGATAACTTTTTTGATAAATTTTAGACTTTAATATTTTAAAATCGTTATCTATACTTAGCTTTTTATAGTTCCTAAATTTGGTTCTAATCAAAAAGTTTTATCTACCAGATGATTCATGTCTAGAATGTTTATTATGTAAGATGTTCTGGTATTTCAATAAATTGAATAAAGATTAAAAGTGTCATATTGGAATCAAATCGTATTTCTAGTCAAGTTCTTATGAAACTTGTTTGTTAAGCTTTCTGCACTCAAAACTGTTGTATAGTTTGACTAAATGCTCCCTGAAATCCCGTAGCATCGCCCTTAATTTCGAAGGTTTAAGTCCACTTCAAAGGAGATAAATAAAACAGGTTTCCGAAATGACACCTTTAAAATATATATATATATATATATATACCAGTACATTAAAAGGCCTGAAACGCACTTTTCATAGTTCGTGAAAACAGCGTTTCGGTGAAAATGAAGGATTTCTTTAAATCCATAGCAGTAATATCATAGTCACTTAGTCAATAGCAACATGTAGAATATGACTAGGCATAAAAACAGCGTTTCTGAAATGTACCAGTACACCAAAAGGTCCGAAACGCATTTTTCATAGGTGGTGAAAACAGCGTTTCGGTGAAAATGAAGGATTTCTTTAAATCCATAGCAGTAATATCATAGTCACTTAGTCAATAGCAGCATGTAGAATATGACTAGGCATAAAAACAGCGTTTCTGAAATGTACCAGTACACCAAAAGGTCCGAAACGCATTTTTCATAGGTGGTGAAAACAGCGTTTCGGTGAAAATGAAGGATTTCTTTAAATCCATAGCAGTAATATCATAGTCACTTAGTCAATAGCAACATGTAGAATATGACTAGGCATAAAAACAGCGTTTCTGAAATGTACCAGTACACCAAAAGGTCCGAAACGCATTTTTCATAGGTGGTGAAAACAGCGTTTCGGTGAAAATGAAGGATTTCTTTAAATCCATAGCAGTAATATCATAGTCACTTAGTCAATAGCAACATGTAGAATATGACTAGGCATAAAAACAGCGTTTCTGAAATGTACCAGTACACCAAAAGGTCCGAAACGCATTTTTCATAGGTGGTGAAAACAGCGTTTCGGTGAAAATGAAGGATTTCTTTAAATCCAGAGCAGTAATATCATAGTCACTTAGTCAATAGCAACATGTAGAATATGACTAGGCATAAAAACAGCGTTTCTGAAATGTACCAGTACACCAAAAGGTCCGAAACGCATTTTTCATAGGTGGTGAAAACAGCGTTTCGGTGAAAATGAAGGATTTCTTTAAATCCATAGCAGTAATATCATAGTCACTTAGTCAATAGCAACATGTAGAATATGACTAGGCATAAAAACAGCGTTTCTGAAATGTACCAGTACACCAAAAGGTCCGAAACGCATTTTTCATAGGTGGTGAAAACAGCGTTTCGGTGAAAATGAAGGATTTCTTTAAATCCATAGCAGTAATATCATAGTCACTTAGTCAAAAGCAACATGTAGAATATGACTAGGCATAAAAACAGCGTTTCTGAAATGTACCAGTACACCAAAAGGTCCGAAACGCATTTTTCATAGGTGGTGAAAACAGCGTTTCGGTCAAAATGAAGGATTTCTTTAAATCCATAGCAGTAATATCATAGTCACTTAGTCAATAGCAACATGTAGAATATGACTAGGCATAAAAACAGCGTTTCTGAAATGTACCAGTACACCAAAAGGTCCGAAACGCATTTTTCATAGGTGGTGAAAACAGCGTTTCGGTGAAAATGAAGGATTTCTTTAAATCCATAGCAGTAATATCATAGTCACTTAGTCAATAGCAACATGTAGAATATGACTAGGCATAAAAACAGCGTTTCTGAAATGTACCAGTACACCAAAAGGTCCGAAACGCATTTTTCATAGGTGGTGAAAACAGCGTTTCGGTGAAAGTGAAGGATTTCTTTAAATCCATAGCAGTAATATCATAGTCACTTAGTCAATAGCAACATGTAGAATATGACTAGGCATAAAAACAGCGTTTCTGAAATGTACCAGTACACCAAAAGGTCCGAAACGCATTTTTCATAGGTGGTGAAAACAGCGTTTCGGTGAAAATGAAGGATTTCTTTAAATCCATAGCAGTAATATCATAGTCACTTAGTCAATAGCAGCATGTAGAATATGACTAGGCATAAAAACAGCGTTTCTGAAATGTACCAGTACACCAAAAGGTCCGAAACGCATTTTTCATAGGTGGTGAAAACAGCGTTTCGGTGAAAATGAAGGATTTCTTTAAATCCATAGCAGTAATATCATAGTCACTTAGTCAATAGCAACATGTAGAATATGACTAGGCATAAAAACAGCGTTTCTGAAATGTACCAGTACACCAAAAGGTCCGAAACGCATTTTTCATAGGTGGTGAAAACAGCGTTTCGGTGAAAATGAAGGATTTCTTTAAATCCATAGCAGTAATATCATAGTCACTTAGTCAATAGCAACATGTAGAATATGACTAGGCATAAAAACAGCGTTTCTGAAATGTACCAGTACACCAAAAGGTCCGAAACGCATTTTTCATAGGTGGTGAAAACAGCGTTTCGGTGAAAATGAAGGATTTCTTTAAATCCAGAGCAGTAATATCATAGTCACTTAGTCAATAGCAACATGTAGAATATGACTAGGCATAAAAACAGCGTTTCTGAAATGTACCAGTACACCAAAAGGTCCGAAACGCATTTTTCATAGGTGGTGAAAACAGCGTTTCGGTGAAAATGAAGGATTTCTTTAAATCCATAGCAGTAATATCATAGTCACTTAGTCAATAGCAACATGTAGAATATGACTAGGCATAAAAACAGCGTTTCTGAAATGTACCAGTACACCAAAAGGTCCAAAACCAGCCACCACATTCCCGTGAATTTCGTTTTTTTTATTTAAAATAATACTTTCAAATATTATAATTTGTTCTTAAATGTTATTTATTTATTTTTTAAACAATGTTTACTTAGGGTGTTCCTAATAAACACATTTATAGTTAAAATGCACTTGCTGTTTCCACTCCCTTATTTACACTTTAAAAGGAATTAGGTGCAATTTCTCTTTGGTGAATTTTGAAACAGAATGATTCATTGGAATGGATTTGTAAACTAGCCACAGCCCTGCGTGAGAAATGCGTACTATGAAAAGAGCGTATTATTGTTTATAAACAAAGAAACGCATTTTTCACGACACGCAGAATTTACGGAACAAAACGCAGGCATGTTATTCAGTCCCTGTAATAACCAACATGTGAATATGTTTCTGGCAGAATGGAATTTTGTTGATTTTAGCCGTTTTTTCCTATCGTTTCTTTATATCCTTATCCCAACTAAATCCAGCCGAAACGCAAAAACTTTTCGGCAAAATTGCGAATTGGCTTATTGACGTATGGTTACACTACGACAGGAGCAGCTGACTTCTGAGAAGATCTATGTGTTTGATATATAGCACAGAGTGGATGGATATTTTCAAAAGTAGTTTCTCTCTTTTGGAGTATTATTATACACAACAGAGCGACCCGTGGTAGAGGAAGATGTGTGATAATGTAAAATAAATGAAATATTAAATCCTGCGTTCCCGTCCTCCTAGCTCCGAGTCTGCTCTGACTTGTATAACATCGTATATTTCTCTGTCCGAGATACCAAGCCTTCTATTGTTCCACTAATAGGGATCAACTTCATATGTTCTGCGGAACGAATCCTGCATTCCATTCCCTACTATTCAAACATTTAGAGAAAGTTCATGCCCAATATACCCTTTTCGTAAAACTGGCACAATTTTTTAGTGAGTTGTATATCTTTCATTTGTTCATGAAAGTGCAGAAAAGTTAACTTTCGCACCCACCTGTCAGATGTTTGTTTACATTCTGGCCTTTAAATGTCAGTGACCAAAGTCAAGTGACCAAAAATTTAAATAAAGGGGTTATAGTTTATTTGTAAAGTATATACTAAATAGTTGATAGATGCAGAATTACGTAAATATTTATGTTATACGCCCACAATATTTGACTTTTTATTTTTGCGCTGTTTTTGAAATATCAACTGAACAGCTTTTTGGTGGATAATCGCAAAAATAATTGTTACTTTTTCGCGTAATAAAGTATGCTCCCTGTATACAAACAAATGTCAATTATTGCGGGAGAGTTGTGGTTATTTCCATGTTATTTCCTTTTAAAGAAAGCGTAACACAAAAGTTGTATATCATTACCGTTGTACTTTGAGGGCCTTTAGCAAATGCTAATAAAGACTTACGGGTCGTTGAATCTCGCACAAAGTAGCTACAGGGATGCATCACAGCGAGCGCAGTTGACTTGCTTATCGTTATATAGCGAGGCTTTGAAGCGGTGCGTGCAAACTTTGTAGCGTACCGCTTCTTGGAGCTATCGTCCTCCATTTTGTTGGTTGTTTCGCTCAAGATATAAATTTCTTCGGAGCGCGTACTGAAAAATAAATAAAAAAAAAAAAACAGTATTCACGTGTAAGTTCTATATTGCTGTAATATTGTTTCAGGTGGCATACTTTGAACCGTCTGCTGTTCCATACGCTTATCTCGGACCTCTCGGCAGCCTGACGAAGTATTTGATCGAAAAGAACGTTATCCCAATTTTGTGAGTTTTTTTAAATCTCCGGATCCCCTGCCATCTCTCTGTCCCTTCGTGTATGTCCTGTATTCTCCCGCGTCAGGAGAGTAGGCTAAAGTATGATAACTTGAGATAATATATTTTTACCAAAAAAAAATGAGTGTATGTTTTGAGCGTAGTTATGTATTAAAGTTTACTGAAACTTAGATACTGCACTCTCTTTTTAGATTTCACTTTATGTGGATAGCGCATACCCTGGAAGCATTTTACACGATACATTTGTGTGGGTAAGTAAACATGAATAACATTTCAGGATGTGTATAAAATAAACAAGTAAAAGTCAGTAAAACCTACAGACCAGTAATTGTGAACTGTTTTAGCTTTTAAGAGCCGAACAAAAACAAATTCTATCAGTTAAAAATAAAGTAAACATTGTGCATAAACTCAACTTGGGGTAAAAAATAACCAAAATAAATATCCTTTGGCAGTAGTTTTACCATCTATCTTTTTAAACATATTTATATTTTATTTATATTATATAATATTATTGTTATTCGGCGGTTAAAGCTTTAGTTTATATTATAAAATTCCGTGGATGTAGGGGGGGAGGGCTTTTCTACTGAGTATCAGATTTCACATGCACCAAAAACTGACAAAAACTTAATTTTACAGACAAAAAGAGATAAGCTCCTCTTGCACAGCGAAGTGGGTACTGTCAGTACTCATATATGGAGTTTTCAGCATGACACATTTGAAGGCATATCGACCGGGCAAGTCTCAACATACTTCTGCAAAAACAAACTGATTCGGTGCCGGAGAACAAAGAACAAAGTCGATCAGTGTAGATAGGAAAGTCTGGCCAATACAACTTCGTGTGCTCCAATAAATCTTGTGTAGTAAATGGAATAAAATGTTATCTTTTAAGTAAATATACGACAGAAAGTAGTTAATGATACTACCAGGTATAAGAGTATTCCTAGTCACGTTTTTTGTACTTTGGCCTTGTTTCAGCTACAGATTTTTTTTATGACGGCGTTAACAAACACCAGAAGTCCTTCAAGTGTTATTTTTTTATACATTCAGTGTGATTATTTAAAAATATCGAGAATAGATTACAGTGTATAAACAGTGGAATGATTGGGTGTGATATTTTGGCGACACTCGTTTTAAGATTACTGCTAAGTTCGCGTTACTTATACTTGAAAACTACAACAGTTGTGTCCTGTGATCTTAAGCATGTGGTGGCTGAGCAGCTGGTCTGTTCCGTGGTTGGAATGTGTTATTTGAATAAATAAATAAATTTACTATTGTTTTTGTTGTTGGAATATGTTATTTGAATAAATCGAATATTAACCTCTCAAATAGATTTTTATTTCAAGTGGTATAAACATGAGACTGGGAGATTGGCTCGGAGCCAAATATTCGAGACGCAAAAAGATCTAACTTCTGCAAAACCAAAACAAAGACATTTTCGTAGCCAGCACCTTGATATAGAACGTATCAATAACATCAATAGTAATAAAGTTTTGACAACGTGAAAAATATAAACATGGTTCGTGTGAAGTAAATGGAATAAAATAATCGCCTTTTCTCTTCCCTCCTCCTTAAACCGTGGAGTTGCACCATTTTATCACGCAAATCTCGTGCCACGAAAATTTTATTTCTGTATGGGATTTTAATGATTCAGTCTCTTAGCCTTTCCAATGGGGACGTTTAATCGCCGTCTGCTCGGTGTTACATAGACATTCCGACGAAATATAAACGGTACAACCTGTCGTCTCCGTAAATGCGCGTAATCGCTGTTGGGCCTTGACAATACTGTCCACAAATATACGGTGTACATAAAGGCTTGCGAATTTATTAAAAAATTATGATAATTTTGCAATCAGGGACTACCCATTTCAAACGGTGAATGATGGGGGGAGGGGGGGGGGATGGCAGAGGATATGTGAATTCGGCGTATAACATGGCCTTTTTGTGTTTGTAGGTCCTGCGGGTACCGAAGTACTTGAAAGTAACTCAAAGCAAATAACTGAATTTTATCAGGTCAATAAAACAAACAGAACATACTTTTGTCGGCAAAAGTAAACTTAAGCAGTATTTTTAGCGTAAAAATCTAGTTAAATAGTGTTCTGCATGACATGTGCAGATGTAGAAGGTTGGCTGTTTTCATTAGAGACGTCCAAGGATTTGGGGATCGAGTACAGTATCGGTGCCCCTGTACAGAAAGGGATAGTGGACGGGCGGGGGGGGGGGGGGTGTGATATAAACATGGGATTTTTGTTAATATTCAGCTTTGTGCAAGAGCCTTGGGGAAAGGGAGCGGGAGTTGACGGCCGGTTCACCGCTGTGAGTATACGCAGTAGTTCTGTACTATCTTTAATGTTATTGTTGCAATATGTTATTTGCATAAATAAATCGAATATAAATTTCTTAAGTTTATTTTTTATTTAAAGCAGTATAAAACATGAGACTTGTAGATTAGCTCAGAGTCCAAAATTCGAGATGCACAAAATCGAGCTTCTTAATTAAAGATCAAAACAAAAATTTAACACACCATACCCAGTTATAGAACGTGTCAAAAACACTAACAGTGATAAAGGTTAAGCATAAGAATACAATTTTGTATTTTAAACTGGATTTCACTATCAGTTGCAACGGTGTGTGTCATGTAAAAGGTTACGTATATTTTTTTTCCATATCAATCTAAAAAAGAAAACAAATAAACACACAAAAACATTGGAGTTTAAAAATTTTAAAACCAACGGCAAAGCGAGTCGTATCAATATTACTGGGACAAGACGTTTCAGACGTTTCCCTGGCGATGTTCAAATAAATATAAACAGGGGGCATATGATAAAATATGGAAGAACAATCGCTGTTCCTCTTCACTCATCCTTCAATTTTTGCAACCCAAACCTCATACAAAGAACATATTATTTCTGTCTATGAGATGTTAATACTCTTCTCCGTTAGCCTCCCAGCAATGTGGGTCAGGGGGCGGGGGCGGGGGGGGGGGGTGGGGCGCTACATGTATTCGGTGTCACATAAAGACGTTGTGACCAATTATAAATGGTACTGCATATCGTATCTATAAATGCGCATAAAAATTATCACTACTGGACCTTGAAAAACACTTGCCACATAAATATACAGTGTACATAAAAGCCTGTTACTTTATCAAAAAAATGCACGAACTTTGCAATGACGGACTATTCATTTCAAACATTTCTGTGGTACGGAGGAGGGAATTCAAAACGCCGAAAAGTACACATCATCTGCATGACGATACCTAAGACTTGCAAGTTGCACATCACAGCACATACGGATAGCCTATTCCCTACAATGTTCGTCTTTTAACATGAAGTACTGTCTGTCCTAAAACTACATACAACACAAATACACAACTTTTGTATATAGGGACTCAACACGGCTCATACTAAACGGTTAAACCATCAAATATCACAGACTCGCGAAATATAAACAATGCTACAAATAGATATTACTTCTGTACATAATCATTTTAAATATAAATCTTCTTAAAACGTAAAGCATATTATTTAACTGTGCCATGAAATCAAACATAGCAGTGCAGTGTACGTATTAAATCGGTTATCAAAATAAAACCCCTAAATACTTCTGTTAAATTAGAGCCCTGACACATGCGGTACATGCTGCACATGTGGACGGTCCAATCGGCGGACAAAAAATCAATGACGTCAGACTCTCAACTGAGATCATAAAAGTTAAAAATTTGATTCCAGGCTTTCACTTAATTCGAAACAGAATAATTTGAAACATGGATTATCATGTTTCATGATATGAAAAATTCATTATCTCGTCAGCTTATGCAAATAAATAAAGAACTCGCTAGAGATCACCATGGTTACATTCGGACACATTTGCATATTTACCGTGACAGTTTTATCCAAACTTAAAGATCTTACCAATGGCAAAAAAGAAAAAAATGGTGTCCGGAGTTAAAATACTCGCCACATATTCTCATTTGCATGAATAATTAGTGCACTAGCTCTGTGATTCTACAACAGCACAATGCGAGAAATATTCTTTTGCGTAATTGAATTGCACTGTATTGAAAACAGTCCTTAATTAACCCAGCTAAAAAACAAAAAAAACAAACAAAAACAAAAAAAAACGAATAAACAAAATATTACTGTTTTACTTAAACCAGACTGTTTATTTAAGGAAACACATTCTCTTTAAATTGAACGAGTATACAAAAAATTAACGAAAGTATAGCGAAAATGTAAAATAAAGATAGGACTTGCAAACAATGACTTCGCATGTGCTCTGCAGTATGAAATAAAATTCCCGATGATTCTTGAAGTAACTGACATTACACCGTTAGACTGAATGATGTGTACCGTCAGAGTGACTGATGAGTACCGCCAGAGGACTGATGAGTACCGTCAGAGTGACTGATGAGTACCGTCAGAGTGACTGATGAGTACCATCAGAGTGACTGATGAGTACCGCCAGAGTGACTGATGCGTACCGTCAGAGTGACTGATGAGTACCAAATGTGGACACTAATTCGCTCAAATTTTCATTAAAAAATATTTTTTGTTACTGTGGATCTTTCTTTCTTGAAAAATTTTCTAGCAACAACTGGATGTTGAAAAAACGATTATTTGTGGAAAATAGTCATAAACATGTATTTATGATTAGCGATGAGTTGTGAATAACACGCTATCCAATCGCTTCACAGAATTCATTTTCACGACGTCTTCTGATTGGCTGTCTTGGGGGTAGATCTGCCACGTGACGCCGACCTTGACCTATCACTGTGTCTGTGTGGAGAGTACGCCTTGCGTGGGCGTGGAATGTGCGACACGGAAGAGCTGCTCGTGTGCGAGTCGCGACTGACCGCTGACCTCTGCGACTCCTAAAGACAACACAAATCAATAACTAAATAAATACAACCCAAAGCCTTTTTTCTCACATTATTTAGAAAAGCACTTCAAATGTGTATATCTAAAAATTACAAAACATGTAATTACTTTTTAAAAAAACACGAGTTATAAGGGCAAAAGCTACACTACCCATTTCAATATAACAGTTTCAGTTACAATCTCCAGCAAGTTTTCAACATTGACGAGGGATATTTATGTGTTCGATTTGATATTTGGCTATTTGGTAATTTGCATTCGTTGGAGGGGAGAAGAAGCAGTCTTTGAGTACCCCCCCCCCCCTACCATCACAAAAAAAAACATCCGATAATCTTGGCAACAAATGCCCTCCAGAACATTAGTCTGCTTCCTGTTTATGACCTAAATACAAAGTGAACCCACTGCAAAGGTACTTCGAATTGAACTTCTGACCCTCAGTTTCGATAAAATGAACCACAAATTACTAAAGATGAAAATAACTTTTAAAACAAAAATATCTGACAACAAACCACTCCTTTTAGCCATAAAGAAAATAATATTTGCTGGTTCTCTTCGATAGGAAATAAATTCATATCATCGTCCAATCACCCAAAGGCCACAATTTGTTTTTTAACATGGCTTGTTTCAATAAAATATAGAGCATGCAGATGTTTGTGCCACCAGAAACAGTACCCATCAAACGCTGCCGGCTAAAAATACAAAGAAACAAATTCCTGTGCTGGAAAACTGTACAGAGTACTCGTGCGCCGTAACGGAGGTGTGTCATGACGACTGTCACGTGACCTGTCAATCACTGCACGTGACATTGCTTTACACAACTACACCAACTGTGCATCCCAGTGCCCAAACATTAAACGTTAGGGTTCAATTTGATTAGCCTCAGTACCGATGTCTTTTTTACATCCGCGGTGAGCTGCTTGCTTGCCTTTTTTTTATAATTTGGATACTCAACACATGAAGGATAATATAAATCAAATGTCCTATTCTTCGAGGAAGAGGAGCTGGCTCGTCCTGACAGAGGGAGAGAATTGATTTTGCAGTTGTATTCGGCGATGTAGACAAAAGATCACCACAAAAGATTACTCAACGTGCCATGAGTCAAAACTACAATCATGCGCAGGACAGCATCCGGGTCACTCAGATAGATGTAAACAATGTTAACCAATGACAGCTAAACCACAGCCATAAAATGACACCCTGAATATCCTACCAAAATACGGCGTCTGGCTGCGTGTATTTTTTAACAAAGTGCTTTCATGCCTAAAACGGTGAACAATTATATAACCGTGTTATTCTGGTTGGTTTACTTTTGTTACCCACTATACGACACATAGAAACATATATCAGACAAAACGAAACTGAAGAAAACGAAACTAGAACTGCACACCACATTTTAAGAGAACGCTACCTGTTCAGACAGTCATCTGCTTCCGGAACTGCCAACTAATCGCTGTGTGAATGCAATTGGTTTTAAAAATATGTTTATTTTAGTACTTGAAGGAAAAGAGGAATTGTTCGACAAAAGAAAAAAAAACGAAACAAAACGAACTTCACTGTAATATCCATAGTCAAATAAATCAATGAGTAAATAAAAGCCATTGTAACCAACGGAATGTAAACAGTAAAAGCAAAGAGAACGATTTAAAGCTTTCAAATCAAAATCAGATGGCGGAAGATTGCTTTAAAAAAAAATCTTGAGGCTGAGAGGCGCCACAAAAGTGCTAACATATGCTTTGAGCAAATTCATGTGTGAAGGGAAAGAGAACTCATCAAAAATATCAGTACCAAACTCAAACCACAGTAACTCATTCAACGAAAACAAACACTCTCCACAATACAGTTTCCAAAATCTCCGCGCCCCCTCCCCCCTCCCCCCCCCCCCCGGCTACTTTATTAGTGTAGGAACCGGAGAGAAATTTACAATGGTAAAATAGAAACTGAAACCAAATATGGAGCCTATAAATTTTCAAACTGCAATTCTTAAGACAAATCGCGATTTGAAGTTAAACATGTGAGTTGTCCAAACTGAGGGCTGAAAATACAATTACAGCAGAATTCTTGTTACGTTGAAGTGCGTTCACACCACGTGTTTTGGACCGTATTTTTACTTCGGTTTATTTAATTGAAGAGTAAGCCGAAGTTTTGATTAGCGGAGAGCTAGTCACGTGTCACGTACTTCCGGTAAACAAAGCACCTGCTGTCTGTTTATTATGCACAAGTTAGAAACATCATAGCGTCATCAGAATCCCGCTTGTGCTGAAGAAAATTCCATTCAGTCACTCAATTATTTATTTCTCTTCACTTATTTTTTACGTCATTATTCTTGGCAATAAGTGAATATTTTGAGAACGAATCTTAACAGAACAGTAGCAGAAACTGCCATAATTTCTGACACCTCCCCCCTCCCCCTCCCCCCTCCCCCCTCTGAGAACCTATCTTAACTTATTAAGGGTTCACAAACTCTGAGTAGGATCAGATTACAATCTACATCTAAACTTAATTCATTTTTTGTAAAATTTATACTGAACTCTTTATAACAGGTATAGCTAAAAGATGGCCACATACATACTACTCAGTAGAACTCAATTCATATTGCTTGAGAAAATCATTTCAGTTCAAGCATTTCTACCAGCATCATTTATTATTCATTAGACAAGTATTCATAAAAAGTTATACTAGTTTTATATTCTCACAACAGGCCAAGATTCTAGGCCCACTATTCTACATTTCGAACATTACATTTCTCGCACAAACGGGATTTCGATGACGTCATGTGAGTAAACAGAACGAGAGGCACACACCTGAGAGGATGACGTAAGCTCGTTCAAATTATGACTGCTATCTACCATAATCCCAGAGTCCTTGGACGAGGCTAGTCGCGCCGCCGCTGTAGAGCTGACCGAATCGCTAGGTGGCGCTTTGGCGCCATCGGCGGCAGGGGCTACTCTCTCCACAGCTGTGCTACACACCGCGGAACCAACTGTGGTCGCTGGCTTGCTGGTCACGGTTGGCACAGATGCGCTCGTTTTAACGATGGGTTGGAGAGGTGGCAGGGTTGTTAAGGCGCTGGACGATGTCTCCGGAAGCTGTGCGGTCGGTTGGTGCGAAGAAATACTTTCAACAGGCCCTTCACTTGTTGGCGCCTCAACCCTGAGAAATCATTTAAATACAGTCACAGCATTAGCAAACATAAATCTGCAAGCGGTCCCATCAGGCAACAAAGAACGCTGACGGTAGAGATTTACACAAAGAACTTGACAGATTCCTTTGCGCAATACACTAAATTCATAATAATGAAAAACGCAGCGACATTCAGTGACCTTACTCGAAATGAACCCCCCGTTCTTTTTTCTACGATAAAACTCACGTAGAAACCGGTTTCTTACTTTGGCTGTGGCTGCGGTTTATCGTCTGCTATCAGACTCTCCCAAATCTCCTTCACCCTGGCGCTAGGGCTTCTGCTCCGTCGCCTCTTTTTCTTCGTCTTCTCCACGGGCCAGGCGCTCTTGATTTCATCGCTGGTGAGCTCTCCTGAGCACGATGTCTTGTTGTCACCAAGTCCCGAAAGCAGCGGGTTCAAGGCGGGGACAGTGTCTTCAGTCTGTCGGCTTGCTGCCGATAACTCACTTTTTGTGGGCAACTGTGCGGCGTGAGGGCTCGGAATGCGTGGGAAAAGTGCAGCCTGCGGTAGGTGTGGACTTTCAGACCGCGTGACATATGCATGTGGACTTTGTGACGGCATTCTCTCCATATGTGGACTTTGTGACGGCATTCTCTCCACATGTGGACTTTGAACCCGATAAACTGCTTGTTCTGCATGTGGACTTCGTACACGAGATTTTGAGTCCGAGTCTTTTACAGGCGTGAGGCTGTGGAGTTTTTCTTTGGCCGCGGAGATTATGTCATCCACCTGTGACAGACCTTTTACTTCAGCTTGAGACAGCACCTGCCAGCACAAAAAAAAAACAAAAACAAAACCAAAATAAATCACAACACACTGTAATTTGAAGTTGTATCACAACGTAAATTACAAGTACTTACGTTTCCTTCAGACCCAGGAAATGTACTGCACTACATAATGACACAATATCAAAACTCCTCTTGAATTTAATTCCGGATTTCTGGATGTGTTATAAGACGGTATTGTTTTTCTTCATTTCACCCTGATAATCTTGTATTTCAACATCTAATTTATTTCAAGCATAACGCCAGGGTGGGAGGCGCGGGGAGGGGGAGGGGGGGAGGGAGAGGGGGGAGCTGATATTGCTGCAAACCAACAAACATGGCCGGCGCACTCACGTGTTCCAGTTCGTGAAGCTTTTCCCGGAGGCTTTGTATGTGCGGGGAGGGAGGGAGGGAGGGAGGCAGGGAGGGAGGGAGGGAGGCAGGGAGGGAGGGAGGCAGGGAGGGAGGGAGGGAGGGAGGGAGGCAGGGAGGGAGGGAGGGGGCGGGGGGGGGGGGGGCGGAGCTGATATGGCTGCAAACCAACAAACATGGCCGGCGCACTCACGTGTTCGAGTTCGTGCAGCTTTTCCTGGAGGCTCTGTATGTGCGACTGTGAGATATGCCTGTGCGCGCTCAGCGCGTCCGCCTGTCTGCTCATGCGCAACTGCAACTGTTGCTGAAAACAGAACACAGCGAAACAAATGATCGCGTTTTATTCTGAAGTCTCCATCTTTGCCTTGGTTGTGTTTAACATAATATTAATTTTTCACTGCTTCCTGAAGGTTAAAACTTTCACACTGCTTGGATGTGTACGCTTGGATGTGTACGCTTGGATGGCGGACGCTCTCTGTGGTTTCATGTCACCATTTCATTTGGAATACAAACCAAAAATGCCTAAAAATATAGCATTTGCAAGTAGTTGATCAGTGTAAGTCTAATGTTTAAACCATGCATTAAACCGACACAGAATACATAAAAAAAAAAATGTTTTAAATTTGGCCAGCTTTTTACCATATATATAGAAGTGTACACACATTGAAAATATAAAAAAAAAACAGAAAGACTGAAAAAAGGACCAAACCTTGAGCAGTTTCTGCTGTTCGGCGAACGACTGTGATGTGTTTTGAGGCAGGCTGGAGTCCTCATCCAGACTCCTTATCTGTGTGTGCAGACAAGATAAGCACAATGCTTGACAATTATCTTATCTTTCAGCATGTAGGCGATAATGAAACAGACGTGAGATAAAACTGATACATCGAAATATATATGTGTGTTTTTTTTTCTTGTGAAATTAACGGGTTTAGATGGGACATTACAGTGGGAAGCTTTATAATCCGGAAGCTACTGGAGTACAGAACGGGTGAGTGGGGGGGGGGGGGTGGGAGAGGGGGAGGGGGCGGGGTGCAGCGAGGACTAGGTCCTGAAATGGTGTGTAGGAAGGGACAATACTCACTGTGGAGAGATTATCCCGCAGGGAGTGTAAATGCTGCTGTAAATGTTGCTTCTGGTTTTGTAAAGCTGAAAACTCGCCGGTGGCGCCCTCGCGTTGTGACTCCCCCAGCTCCCGAACACCGCCCTTTATTTCCTGTCAACACAGTTTTGAAAACGCACTCAAAACAGTCAACAACAACAACAATAAATTTGCTGACATTTATGTTCAGAATGGCATTTATTTGTTATTATTATTTTTTATATGTTTATTTACTTTTTTACTTATTTTTATGTTGTCGGCATTCTTTATCTTGAAAAAAAAAAAAGAACTGCGATACTTACAAATGTGAGGTCGGATTTCAATTCTCGTAAAGTCTCGCCAAGCTCCTGGTCTCGTTCCTGCAGCTGCTTCTGGTTATCCAGCTGCCGCTTGACCTCCAAGTACTGCGCCCTGAGGTACGCCATCTCATCAGACAGGCGCTGTGCACGTGACGCGTGCGCATGCGCAATCGCTTCCAAATCCGCCAGCTCCTTATTGGCCTTCTCCTTTACATATTTCAACTCCTAAAAGTATCGAATCAAATAACATCCATAAAATATAATTGCGCTTTGGTTTTATGTACTAGAGAATTAGTAAAATGTTATACAGCTTTTTCTTTGCAAAGTGCCAGAAGGACACTTTTTCTTTGCAAAGTGCCAGAAGACAATTGAAGGGGTCCATGCATAAACCTGATAACTGCAGTTATCAGCAGTGGAGAAAAACGCTTTTAAAGTTTGAAATTTTAGTAACAAACATAGGTTTTTCCCATCGCATTTTCCTAAAAAATGCCCACTTCTAATCGGTTTTTAGGTATAAGACTTACATATGTGATAGAACAGAGGCCAAGAAATACCGTCGTGGTAATAGTGCATTTTCCTGATAAGTGGAGTTATCAAGTTTATGCATGGGCCCCTTCAATTGTTGAACGACTCACAATGCATGTCATTATCCCACAGCCATCGATGCAAAGAGGAGGTGCTACATACGTGAGTCTTGTCATCGAGCTGTTGCTTGAGAGGGGCCACGGAGCCGTCGACGCTCTGCAGGTGACTCTCCACCTCCCGGCGACCCCGAGTGTGTATGTAGTGCGGGATGGGGGGGGGGGGGAGGAGGGGGCAGGGAAGAGAAGGTGCTACATACGTGAGTCTTGTCATCAAGCTGTTGCTTGAGAGGGGCCACGGAGCCGTCGACGCTCTGCAGGTGACTCTCCACCTCCCGGCGACCCCGAGTGTGTATGTAGTGCGGGATGGGGGGGGGGGGGGGGAGGAGGGGGCAGGGAAGAGAAGGTGCTACATACGTGAGTCTTGTCATCAAGCTGTTGCTTGAGAGGGGCCACGGAGCCATCGACGCTCTGCAGGTGGCTCTCCACCTCCCGGCGCTCCCGAGCCAGCTGCCGCCGCAACGCCTGCACCTCGCTGTACGACCTGTGAACCACACGTGACACATCACGTGATACATCATGTGACACAGCTTATAACCAATCAGTCTGGGGGGCTGCTTTTATTCACAGAAGTTAGCTGTACAGACTCTGGCATACAGATCGCTCGGAAATCAACGCATAAAATTCATATCAGCCAAAAACTGATAAAAGATTAATCTACGTCAGTGGAGTTTTGCTGCCGGGAGTTCGGTGCAAATAATATTTCATACTGTCTAGCATTAGAAGGTTGAAACATGGATGCAGCACGAATTTTTTCCCCGAAATTATTCAATCCGAATTAGCTTTCAACAGAAAAAAGACATGACCAAGTGCCCAACAAGTGACCTTTGTTTACCTATCCAGGGCATCGGCAAGCTCTTGCTTATCCTGGTCACGGCTTGCAATCTCCTTGCCCAAGTGCCTGATACGCTCTTCCAGTCCGCTCTCAAACAGATCTGTCGCGCGCTGAATCAATTCAACAAACTAAGTATACCAAAGACCAAAGGAATATCAACATAGCAGTATTAAATTTCCAGAAATTCCAGAAAATTCTATTTTTTTTTAAAATTTATATATTTATTTTTTTCTCGTAATTACGCAGTTGTTTACATTCCAGCACTTCCAGTCTTTTGCTTTCTCCGCATCCCTCCAGTTTTATTACATTATTTATTTGTCCGAATCTTCTGTTACTTTTTATAAACATCACGACAAGGGCTATTCGCATACCGGTGGTGAGGCGTTCCGCAGAGCTTCGGCGTCGGCCAGACTCCCGGTGAGGAGCGACTCGATGCGGCTTAACTCGTCCTCTATACCCACCAGCCGACTTGACCTGCTTGTTAAATTCTCCTCCACCTCACCGTGTGACCTAAGTGAAGACCAGAGGTGAGTTAATGATTTTTTTTCTTGCACCGTTTTTTTTCTCATTTTTATGAAAAGAGGTGATCACCCCTCCGCAAATATAATCATTGAAAATACAGCTGCAGATTTAAAGTTACCACCCCCCGCGCCTTAAAATGAAGAAGTATGTTTTCTGATGCATTTGCCACATTTTTTGTTTGTTTTTCATTTAATTACTGTTATGATCACGATTGTGAATTATTATTATTTTTATTTTTATTATTATTATTATTATTATTATTCAATCTTATAAATTTCCGTTATCATGTGTTCACTTTTCACCTTTTAAGCTGTTGTAGTCTTGCATGTAGATCTCTCGTATCATTGGCTACCACTTCCTTTTCTGCGCGCAGTCTGTCGACGTCGGCTTGGAGAGTGTCCCTCTGTCGCACCAAGCCGTCAAGGTGACGCCTCTCCGCGCTGACGTGCTGCGCCACCTAGCGGATAACCCAGTCACGAATTGTCAACACTCATGTGTGAAACAATATAGAACGGAAGCTACAATACGGGGATGCCAACAGCTATTGCTGGACAGCAGAGATGTTCAAAAATAAACCCAAAAAATAATCAAGTGAAAACAGTTGGTCACGGAATAAACAGCCCGTTGGAAATGAGGACTTCGTACTTCTGTTGGCAGTAAAGCTAGGCTTGTTGTTACAGTTTAGATCCACTTTTCAAATGCAAAACACGATTACATTTGGCATTCCTGTACTAACATACCCTTTACGTTCTGGCGTTCTATGAAACAACATCAAAAAAAAAAAAAAAAAAAAAAAAAAAAAAAAGCGAAGACTGAGTAAGAGAACCTTGTCCATTTCTGCGGACCTCCTGGCGCTCTCATTCCGCAGCCTCTGGAGCTCTTTCTCCTCCTGTAACAAAACAAATATACACCTTTATGCCAGAACAGGAAATAAGTAGCAAAAAAAAAAAAAAAAAAAAAACAGATACACATACAAAAAAAAAAAAAACAACCAAAAGAAACTAAAACTAAAATAATAATAGTTAAAAAAACAAAAAAAAAAAAAAACAATAAAAAAAATAAAAGTAAAGAATAAGATTATTCTGAGATCATTTCGAAATGTAATTAATAAATTCTCATCGCTATTTGTATTTATTCAGTTTTCTACATTGTATAGCACCATGCTGTTTACAAAATTACATTTCTTTTGAAAAGTAATTTTTCTATTTTTATTTTAATTTAATTTCTGGATTGCTAAGAATCTATCTCTTTTTTTAATTACTTTTCACTTTTAATATCAGCATTATATCAGCCTCTATCATAATTAGTTTTAAGTTTTGCTTATAAAAAACACATACACACAATTGATAAAACTAGGGACATATCTTATTGTTACATATTCAGCGCTATCTTATCCACTATCTCCATGCTAATGGAGCAAAATTACACGTAAAAACACCAGTATCCAAATTCTAATAATGGTAAAATAAAAATAAACCATGCACCTTTTTTCATAGATTTCTAAATTAATTCCTAGCACATATTAAAACAGATAAGACTGGGATAAGAAAAACAGAATGATTTACTACCATACAATTTTAATTTAATAGTTATTTTTTCCTGTCATGGAAGAAAGAATCTTTGTTGATTAATCATGACGTGTATATATAGACGTGTATATACTGAGAAATATCGCCAGTTGCCGCCACATAACACATCAACTGGCGTCGAAAAATAAACATAAAATGTGGAAAGTATTGTCTAACCCAGGCACCGTTCATTTAAAAAAGAAAGAACAGAGAAAAACGGCGTTAGTAAATGTACCAATATTCCTGAAATTAAAATGCTATTGAGTAACATTGGTGCAAATATAGTCTAAGTAAGAAGCACGCTTTAATTCAAAATTATGAGTTTCCTTATCAAGTTCTAAGGCATTATCTTGTATGAAACATGTCTATTGTACTCTTCAAATTCCAGGTTTTATTTTTGTAACATTAAATGGTATCTCAGCTCTGGCCCAAAAATAGTAACTTCCTTACTGTTAAACTGTTATTTAACAGAAAAAAACTTTGAATTAAGAAAGCTTTTTGAAATGCGAGATAAACCTTAAAAGAGCGTGTGCAATTGAAAGAAAAACAAGCTATTATTGGAGACAATTTTAATTGAATTAAGCCAAGGCGTATGGTGGATAAAGAGCAGCAACGGTTTATTTTAAACGCTGTGACTGACTCGGCTAATTCAAATTTCGAAACAAAGCAGGCGGATTTTGGTTTTTTTTGGGGGGGGGGGGAGGGGGGGGGGCTTAATTCAGTTAAAGTAGCTGCACGTTGTTCACGCAACTGGATTCTTCTCTTAACGCAGCTGGTTCCACTACCTCCACCTGTCTTGATTCCAACTGCCCTGTGTCCTCTCTGATTTTCTGCAGCTGGCTCCTTCTCAACTGCAATTCACCCAGCTGCTCTTGCAGCTGAGTACTTACAACCGACAGCTGTTGCTGCTGTTCTTGCAACTGGCCATTCAAAGCTGCCAGCTGCCTGTTTTGCTTATCAGCACTCAGCTGCCGGCTGTGCAGCGATTCTTCCTCCTGACTCAGTTCACGCTGTACCTACACGGTTAAGGTGACACTGAATGTCGGGCATATGACCTGGCCTGTGACGTCACGGGCTCGTGAATGATTAGTCACGTAATGGGAGGTTAATACTACAAGGTAACACTATCACCTGCTTTTGTAATTGATCACACGAGCCAGGATATCGGTCCATCCATAAAGCACGTAAACGAAATGTCCAGAGTTTTTACCCCGCACCGCACCACCCCCCGCCCCGCCCATCCTACCTATACACAACAGCTGCCACAACACTCCATCACTGTAACATCACCAAGGCAGCCCAGGGCCCCTACCCCCAGTACTTTATGGATGACCTTTTAAGAAAAGCGTGACACCAACCTTCCCGGGTGAAAAACGCTTGTTGTTCTAGCAATTAGCGAATCATCTATCTTAAAAGCATTTGTTTTAATTTAACAACATTTTGCAGCTGGAGTTGTTGAAGTAACCGGTGTTGTTTTGGGGCATTTTGTCTTAGTACCTCTTTCCAACTATATTAAAGCTAATTATTATATAAGTAATTTTCTCAACCATTTTCACCTCAACATTTAAAACTATTCGCCCGAAGGATTATAATAAAGGATTAAAATAAAACTCAAAATAATCCCACAAGGAAAAGCGCCGTTACCAAATTCTCATAACGTAGTTTTTGTATCCCAAATAATTTCAGAATTTTCACAAGAAATATTTCCATTAACTGCCAAATAACATTAGATGACAATACGCGCAATTCAAACATTGACATGTAGGTGATTTAGGGCTTACAAAATGATACCAAAGGTAGAGTGTTTTAACTTTTGCTTTTTTTAAAACTTTGTTAGGAGAACTTTCTTAATCACATAATCGTTATCAAACCCCTTAAATATTACTTTTTATTGAAGCTGCTTGAATATGAAAATCTTTACCAGTTTTTTTTAATGGCTCAAAATCAACTGCAAAGATATGATGTCAATCAGTTTACAATAAAAGCAATAACAAATTAATAAAATCGACGCCTATGTTACAACTGTTGTTATTACAGTGGATGCGTTATTTGCAACAGGCAATTCGTATAATAATCAGTTCGAAGATTTTGATTAAAAATTACAACACAGTCCTTCAATTTTTAGTCGCTTTGTGCAATAATTTTTTGTGCCTTTTAAAGTATTTTTTTGGCCGTTGTTTTTGGCCATAAGTTTCAAAATGTGTCATCGCTAACATATATATGAATACAGAATGACTGGAGGTTACTTCCCTGCACAAAATTCATCAACCAATTAAGGATAAAATTCAATAAATGCATTTATTTTGATATCTTGATGGTTCCACTGAAGGAATTTTAGGCAGCAAAATATGACTTCGTACATTTTAACATTTAAACAAATGGAACCGTTTTTTTTTCTTTTTTTTTTGCGGCTTGACCGTTCTGTGCACTTCGAGAAAGGCAGCAGTCGGAACAGGGAACAACTTCCGATTTTAGGTTTTTGTGGAATCTTGCACACGTCATTCCCCTCCCCCCTCCCCTCCAATCACAATGCACACGTCCCCCCAATCACAATACACATGTCCCCCAATCACAATGCACACGTCCCCCAGTCACAATACACACATCCCCCAACTACAATGCCCACGTCCCCCAATCACAATGCTAACGTTCCCCAATCACAATACACACGTCCCCCAACCACAATGCACACGTCCCCCAATCACAAAGTACAGATGGAAATGGTCGCAGTCTATACACAGCGGATTCCTTTCTTCCTATTTATCTCTCTTCTCTTTTGAACCAAAACAAAAAAAAAATAAATAAATAAATAAATAAGTAAGTAAAAACGCGAGCCAGTACCTGGGTCAGCATCTGCTGCTTCTCGACAACTTGGCGCTCGTATGCCTCACCCCTGTGGTGCAGTGCTTCCATATCTCTGGTCACGTGCTATCATATAGCATCAAATAAACGCCATATTGGATTCTAACCACGCACATTAGTACACAACAGTAGACAATAAAGATTATATAATTAAAAAAACAACGCTGTGTATTGTATCAATATAGAGTTGTATAGAAAGTCAGCGGCTGAAGCAGCTGAAATTCAACTGGATGAAATGCAAGCAAAAAAAAAAAAAAAAATATATATATATATATATATATATAGATATATATGTTGCACCCCCTCCTACCTCCCTCCCTCCCCCTCCCCTCCAGACTGAACCCCTTGTCTACAGCATGAAATAACTCCGAATGTGATACACTCAACATGCAGAAACAACAACATCAAAACCACTGAGAACCAAAAAAGGTTAATTTAAATTTAAAGAAATTTAACTTTTTTATTTGTTGTTGTTACTTTTAAAATTAAGAAAAGTTCACATGCATAAGCCATAAATGCTACGATAACAGACGAAGCGTCTCTTAGCAACCAGGAAGTTAACAAGACAATAAAAACAAGGGGAAGATATTCGCTCTCATGTCTAGCAACCAGGAAGTTAACCAGACAATAAAAACAATGGGAAGATATTCGCTCTCGTGCCTTCACTTTTCTTGAAAATGTCCCCAACGTGAGCACGAAAATCTCAAAAATTTATTGAAGGCAGTAATAAAATGAACTAGAACACGCATTGTTTAATACTGTTTAGACACCGTTCAACACCTTCAACACGTTTTAGAACACAATCAAAAGCGTCACCCACAAGACACAGTTTGCAAAAACTTTTGAGAAAACAAACAAACAAACAGAACACCTCTAAAATACCTCTAATTCTCGTTGTCTACGAGATATCTCGTGATCCAGTTGCCTGTCAAGCGTCTCAAGCTGTGCGCTTCTTTTTTCTATGGTAGATTCTAGTCGGTCAATGCCGCTCTTCTTCTCGTCTGCTTCTCGTTCTAGTCTCGCCAAAGTCTCGCGACCCTCATCCAACTTCACGTCCATTCGGGATCACATCAATAGTTAGCATTTATTTTGTTCTACTCTTAAAATTAATTTCTTCCCTAAATTCTACAACTGGTATATGTTTAAGTAGAGACCGCTGAATGTTAGTGACGTTTTTTAAAATATATTTTATCTTCAAAGAAGCAAAGAAAGGCACAAATTAGTTTTGACACGTCAAACTTTGAAAACAATTTTAAAACTGCTACACAAATACTGCAAACCAAAGCGACTGGAGATTTAATAGAAACGGAAGTTTTTCATGTATTTCTGTATTTTTTCTCGCTCTTTGTTTTTGTTTATTTACAGATTGTGCCGTACTAAATAAGCCTGCTGAAGAAATACACGAAAAAGAAAGTGAGTCTTTTCTAACAAAAAGTTAATGCATAAATTTTAAAACGGCAGCTATAAGTCACGAGGCTACGCTATTGTCTAAATAGTAAGAAACAACGCCAAAGGTCGTATGTACAACATTATTTCATGTCCACTGCAAGTCAGCCTAGTCGTGAGCTGCAACGTGTAGCCAATCAAATGCCGCAACACATAATGCGCGGCCAATAAACTTCTGTCAAACGATGGCAAGAAGATATTTCCGTGAAATAAAATAAACGAAAAAAAAAAAAATCAAGACATCAACTTGTCGGCCTGCAAAAAAATATGTGACGCGAAATCATAAATGGTAAGAGTAATGGCAACACATTCAACAACCAATCAGATTGAGGCACCTTTTTTGTGACGGCTTCTATGTGTCGTCGGCGCTCGGATATCACCCGGTCCGCATCTTGCAAAGCCGTTAATTTTTCTTCCTGTTTCGTTTCGCTCAGTACCAGATCGCTTCGCAATTCAGTCAATCTGTGCCAAATAAACAAACAAATAAATAAAAATTAACGAATTGTTTAGAACATGTTCAGTGATATATTACGGTAACTGTTACCCTTTTTTATTATCCAGTAAAGTGAATGAAAAATGTGCTTTCCGAAGAATTATGAACGAACAATTCACAAAAAAGATTTTTTTCATCAATAGAAACTGACTTTATATTGTTTTCAGATTATCACGTGGTGTGCTCTGGACAAAATTACCTGCTTTCAGCATCTGCTATTCTGGAGTTTAGGCCGTAATATTCCTCATCTTTTCCCGATATCACCTGCAGGAGAGACGACAAGAAACAGTGCCCCTGCAGCTCACGCCATAGTATGTCATAGGAACACATAATAGGAACTCCGTGGTCTTATCCAAACAGTATGTATATAAGACACATAATAGGAATACTCTGTGGTATTTCTGCAAATAAAACCTGTCATACGACAATTTTTCAAAATATTTTTTACTGGATAAAATAAAGATTATATATGTTATTACAAGCTACGCGTCTATAACACGAACACCCCGCCAGTTCACGGACTCTTAACAGCGCACGTACTTTTTGAATCTCTTGCAGCAGCTGCTGCTGTTTGACGCGGGCTTCTCGCAGCTGCGAGAACTCCTCCTCCACGCTCTGTACTTTCTCCTCCGTCGTGAGCAGCTTGATGCCCGCCTCACGCGCTCGCTTCTCCATCTCCGCCGTGTCTCGTGCCGTGCTCTGAAAGTACATGTGCACTTTGTCATCACCTCCAGTCAAGTGATAACAACTGACACTGGGTTGTATAAATCACTGGACTATGTAAACCCGTGCAATTATAAACCCCATAAAAATGCCGAACTGTATCGACTCCTACCCCGCGACCCCCCCTCCCCTGCGGACGCTCCGGCGCCAACAGGTAGCCCCTCAAGCTTGACTTGGTGGTATTGCTGTATGGTGCTTTCAGCGCGTACAGGGCTACCCCCTCCCCCCCCCCCCCGCGGCATCTCTGATTCCCAGGCCCGTATCTGGTCTTTCTGCTGTCTGGTACCTGCAACCCTCCCCAAGTCTCTCCTGCCCCGGTCCCTACCTGCAGCCCCTCTCTGGCCTGGTCGTACTGGTGTGGGGTACCTGCAGCCCCCAAACCTGTGGGATGCCCACAACCCGTACCTGCAGCCCCTCCCTCTGTATGGTACCTGCAGCCACCCCCACCCTCCTAGTATGCCCCGGCCCGTACCTGCAGCCCCTCCCTCTACATGGCACCTGCAGCCCCCCACCCCTCTCATATGCCTCGACCCGTACCTGCAGTCATTCCCGGGCCTGGTCGTACTGCTGTGGCACCAGCAGCCCCCTCCCCACCCCTCTCGTATGCCCCGACCCGTACCTGCAGCCCCTCCCTGGCCTGGTCGTACTGCTGTATGGTAGAACGCGCTTCTTTTTGTGCCTCCGCCAGATCCATCTCCGTCTCCATGAGCAGCTTGTCCGCCTCGCGAAGCTCTGCTCGCCTGCGATTTGTCAAAATAACAAAATAACCGTGTTGTTCTTTTGTATAAGCAAAGTATTCCTTGGTGTAAAACGTTAACAGCCTCGCACCGAACATTTCTGCAGTTTAAACCAAAACTTTTTAATTTATTTTCCAGTTTTAACTTGCGCATGATGTTATGCCGCGTCATTCGAAACGGCAGTAAGAAAATATTGCCTTGTTGTTGTGAATTATGCAGGGGATTGAAGGCATATTCACGATTAAAACTTACATCAAGCTCCTTCACTCCCAGTTTCAACACGTTTCATTACCTTTTGGCTAATGTTTCTTCCAAGCAGTCAATTTCTTCAATGAGGTAGTCTTTACGACTGACGGAGCTGCGCGGAGGGTAGTCATAGTCGTAGTCCGACTCGTACGGGTTGATGTGCAGCTGCTCATCCAGGTAGTCCCTGCAACACGTGGTGACTAGCAGCACGTATGTTATCACTGGTGAACACGTGGTGACTAGCTGACTGGCAGCACGTATGTTACCACTGGCGAACACGTGGTGACTAGCTGACTGGCAGCACGTATGTTACCACTGGCGAACACGTGGTGACTAGCTGACTGGCAGCACATATGTTACCACTGGTGACCACGTGGTGACTAGCTGACTGGCAGCACGCATGTTACCACTGGCGAACACGTTGTGACTAGCTGACTGGCAGGAAGCATGTTACACTGGCGAACACGTGGTGACTAGCTGACTGGCAGCACGTGTGTTGCCGTTGGTGAACACGTGGTGACTAGCTAACTGACAGCATACATGTTACAACACGTGTATTGTAACAGGGGTTCGCAAACAAATTTTAACAGATAATTTGTGTAGAATATCCGGTGAGTATTACAATATTTTCGTCAACGATTTATTTGTTTAGAAGTCCTTCGGCCCCCTAGAAATTTTGAAAACGTTGTTTAATGGATAGACCCTTACTTGCGTCGCTTGCGCTTGGTCGCTTTGCCGTACTTGAGCTGATGTAGTTCCTCTCTGGCCGCTTCACGCTGCGCAAGGAGACGCTTCTCTGTGTCCTTCATGCCGCGGAGGGATTTCTTCTGCCGCTCTATGGCTAAATCTAGTCCCTCGAGCTCGGCGCGGCGATCCTACAAAGCAGGTGTCGCACACACACATCACATGTGGTCAAAAGATCCAGGTGAGCAGCCAGAGAACTGGATCAAAATTATATCGCAATCTTTACAGTGTAGAGTTGGTTACTTTCCCTTCTTGTTTTGATCAGTTTTGTTTAAAAAAAATTAACAAATAAATAATACAAAATAAACAAATGGAGTTTACGTTTTTATGTAATCTACAAAAAAAGCAATGTGTTTACCTCTAGTTCCGCCTGGAGTCTGCGTACAATGGTTGCTTCTTCATCCTCAAAAAGCACTCTCCGCGAATCTGTACTTTCTCCCTGAAGTAACAGACAATGCTTACACAGTTCTCTTTCCTCTCACCCTGACAACCGCTAACAATGACCAGTTTCCAAATAGAAGCCCTGGGCTTTTTTTCGGAAACCCCCGGTAACAATGGCTATTGTGGCCCGCAGCCTTGACCAGACTGGCAACAACACACATAGCGATATCGTAAAACATTTCCCCTTCAGTTATCGCCTGCCGAGGACCAAACACTGGGCAATTTTGAATCGATTTCGCTTTCGACTTTTCGCCCCCTTACATTACGAAGTAAGCCAACTGGGCGCCATTGCCATTTCTCATAAACGATGACAACACCCCCCCCCCCCCATCCCTTCCCATGGAAAATGTTAATCTAAAAACAAAAAGTCCAGATTTAAAGTTATGTACGTAGTTTATTTACTTCAATACGTCTGAATGTGTAATATACTTTTTACGACATAAACAATGACGCAGGAGAATTTACCCGCTTGTCGCTTCTGGATTTGCTTTTTAGGCGTCTGATTTTGTCCTGCAGTTTTTCTATATAATCTTCCTATAAAGTACCAAACACAAAAGTACTATTAGTTCCTAAAAGCTTTAGGTATTAGTCGAGGAACAAAAGTACCGTGCGCACATCTGAACCAGTTTTTTTTTATATCCGAGATACTCTCAAGCACTAATTCAACAACATTTATCGTAAATTTCGTTCCAACTGGCATAGAGTAGCAGGAAGAAAAAAATGTAAGTGTAGAAAACGGAGACCATGTCATGGTGCTGCGGGACATTGCAGACGAGTCCTTCCTCCGATCGCGTCTTCTTCAGTATGCCCTTGCGCGCACTACCGCCCTCTGCCGGTAAAAACAAGAAAAGAAAAACATTAAGTCAAGGCTGTGCCAGTATTTGGTCATCACAGGGGAGACACCTACCGATCCTGCGATGATAACATAAATAATCTAAGGATGATTTCTAGGAGCGAGAGAGGAGGTCGAGATAAAATAAATGCCGCTCCTGCGATCAATACTTTGGATAAAAATAGCATTAAAATGCTCCATTGACTCAGACGAAGTACAACCCCCCCCCCCCCCCGAATACTCGCCGCACACCTATGGCGTGATTTTGACAAACAACTCGCCCTTCTACTTCCCCCTCCCCTCCCCACTCCCACCCCCCTCCTCCAATATTTTGCTCATAAAAGCGACCTGCTGGGATATGTAACGTTATAAACTCCCATCCCATGTAAATGACACTTGTCTTGTGCCCGTTCAAGTGCCAACTAGAAACGTGAGAAATACGAAAATTACAGATTATGACATGAACTTACGAACTTCGTAAGCGAAGTACATCCTGCCCTGTCAGTGTATTTATATATCCTTTTGACGACCAATCAGGCCAGCCGTCAGCTGGTTAATAACATCACGTGACACTATCCTCTCTCTCGTCTCTTCAAGCGGTTGCTTTGCTATTCGCTACACTTTATTTTATTTACACTTATTGCTTAAAGAAAATTTACACGAAAAAAAAAAATGCACCAGGTCTAAATGAACGGCCATAACTTTGACTCTGCAATGACAGACACAGACAAGAATTTGCCCATTGTTATCAACATTCCATGCCAGTCAACTGATCCTGAATAGTGAACAAAAGGGGGGGGGCACTCTCCTTAAGTATGAATGGAAAGAACAGCGACCCGCTACAATAGCGAACACAAACGGGCTTAGGATAAATTTGAGTGAGGGGATTAACCCCACATATCACACACCATTTATGCGTTTGGAGGGAGGGGGGGGGGGGGGGTGGTGAGAGAGGGGCTGAGCACACTTTTCTCGACCCACCCTCTCCTACCAGCTATAACAATAAAAACACTGTAAATGTACACTAACTCTCATCAATAATAAGAAGGCCCATAACAAAAGGGAGCATGCGGGGGCACTCAAGCACGATCAGAGTGAAATCGATAACCCAATCAGCGGATAATCGATCACCTAATCACCTTTCGAGGACACTTCGCTCTCAGGTGATAATGCGATATGTGTAAAAGCACGACAGTTCAGCTCGTGCATTACAACAAACTTTTGATAAAACACGCACTTATTACCAACATTTTCCAGCATTCTACTAAAGAAGGTCCCTCCTGTTTCTTATATATTTTCGATCGATACAGAGCGCAAAACTAAACACGGCTGTGCAACAATACAGGGTAAGGTTCGATGTCAGTGTTTCGCGCTTTCAGCTTCAGTTTATAGCGTTCTCAAATCAGCGCTTGTGCAGTTCTTCCATTTCTTTCTGGATTCCCAGAAAACAGGAATGGATCTTACTCTTAATTCACAGTTGATCTCATGTAAATGTGGTACCAGCAGCGGAGATCGAGAAAACAGATTTCACATATATTTGAATTTCTGACTCTGTCTTGCTTATCAGAATCATGGGATGCACGAGGTTTTGCAGTTCAAAGGTCACATGAAGGTCACACGAAAGCTGCCAAAACATGCTACCATCAGCTATAAATGTACACTGCTCACGAAACATTTAACCTGCCACTCTATACTCACACACACAGCCACAATATAAGGCAATCATTTAAGTACAACCATACAATGAACCAATCATTCAGGTACAGCCACACAATGAGTCAATCATTTAGGTTACCTGCTAGTGGTGTACTCATCATGGTGGGTTGGATGTAGCTGGCGTCGGGGGTCACGTGACCGCCATGCAGCATGGCGCCCGGGCCAGCTATAGGCGTGCTGGAGGCCGAGAACTGGATATCGCCCAATGATCTTGATCTGTGAAGTCCTCGACCCCGCGGTGACCTCTGCAGAATTACAGCGTCATCCAAGTTGACATGTTCTGCAAATGAAAACATACAAGGCATATCATTGCCGTCTGTCAATTAAACCAGTAAGAAAAATAAACATCAACAATAAACTATGTCCTTACTTGGATTTAGGAAAAAATAAATACCCAGTTCTTTTAAGGATCTAAAGCACTTATTTAATTTTTATTTTTCAATTAAACTTAAGTTACCGTGTCCTTCTGGCAGGTAAATTTGTCCATCCGGTCCCATCATCCCATGAATGACCTCTTCACCTTGGGCCTGATCCAGATCCCCATGCCCCTGAGATCCCCGCGCATGCGCGGAATGTGGTACACTTCCGGCGAGCGCGTGGTCTTGACCTTGAAGGTCATATTCAGGGCGGCCGGTATTTGGTGTCGCCATCCCCTGAGGGTAAGATCCGGGTACTTGCGGGTGCTGCGGATGAGTCATCACATTCTGTGGTTGCGTCATCACATTTTGTGGTTGCGTCATCACATTCTGTGGATGCGTTATCATATTTTGTGGCTGCACTGCATTTTGAGGCTGGAGTGGCTGCAGCTGAGGGGCTAACCCCTGCGGAGGCATGGCTGAGCCTTCTGGCTGACTCACTAGACCATACGGTTGAGTCACTAAAGCATGCGGTTGAGTCACTAGAGCATGCGGTTGGGTCACTAAACCATGCGGTTGGGTCATTAGACCTTGCGGATGGGTCACTAGACCTTGCGGTTGGCTTATTAAGCCCTGCGGTTGACTCACTAAGCCTTGACCTTGCGTCATCGGTGGCACGCCCATTTTTGGCTGTGTGACGTCATGATATTCAGGGGGCAAGGGTATCTGCCCGTGCGCGGACGCAGGTCCGGCCCGATGCTCCGCACGTCCGATACGCCCGTCCGGATAATACTCATCCTGATCCGTATAGTTGTCATCGTAAAACATGGGCATCGGTCTGCCTCGCCCACGACGATCGCTTCTCCTATGTCGATCCTGAATATCAAAAGTATTAATATAGCTGGTGAAACAAAAACAACATTTGTGACAACACTTCTCTCAAAAAATAACAGTTAGCACTATTGGAATAAGTAATTGTTCACGGTGAAAAACATATCGACACTAAACAAGACAAGTTAATTACCAGGACTAAACCTTTCTTATCACACGTAACTAGAGAACGCCCACTATAGGCACCACTTGCCTCTGCGTCACGGGGATCTGCGTAGGCATGCGCGTGCCGCGGGCTGAACCTCTCCACACGGGGGCGCTGTTCCTGCATGGAGGAGCGCAGGTCGTCTGCTGCCCGCAGGAAGTCGCGCACTTCCGCCTCGTACTCTCTGTCATCTTAAAATACAAAACCAACACATAAATCCCACCACTTCTATGCGCGGGGCATGAACAGGACACGTTGTATATTTTAACTATCCTCTCTCTCTCTCTTCTTTCTATCTTTCTTTCTGTCTCTCGCTCTCTTTCCCTCTTTTTCCCTCTCTCCCTTTCTTTCTTTCTTTCTGTCTCTCGCTCTATTTCCCTCTCTTTCCCTCTCTCCCTTTCTTTCTATCTTTCTTTCTGTCTCTCTCCCTCTTCTCCTTCTTGTCCTCCGTATCGCTACTGCGTTTTCATTTCCCATACTATGGACGAGCGCAGGGTTTTACCGACCCGTTACGTATCACTCCACCACATGGCTTATTCCTTGCTGTTTTCCGGACCCCCCTGGCTACGTACAGCTTTGTTTACCATGATGTGGCTCTTCCATTCTGTCGAGCACCCCCCCCCCCCTGGCTACGTACAGCTTTGTTTACCATGATGTGGCTCTTCCATTCTGTCGAGGACCCCCCCTGGCTACGTACAGCTTTGTTTACCATGATGTGGCTCTTCCATTCTGTCGAGGACCCCCCTGGCTACGTACAGCTTTGTTACCATGATGTGGCTCTTCCATTCTGTCGAGCATCCCCCTGGCTACGTACAGCTTTGTTTACCATGATGTGGCTCTTCCATTCTGTCGAGCATCCCCCCTGGCTACGTACAGCTTTGTTTACCATGATGTGGCTCTTCCATTCTGTCGAGCACCCCCCTGGCTACGTACAGCTTTGTTTACCATGATGTGGCTCTTCCATTCTGTCGAGCATCCCCCCTGGCTACGTACAGCTTTGTTTACCATGATGTGGCTCTTCCATTCTGTCGAGCACCCCCCCTGGCTACGTACAGCTTTGTTTACCATGATGTGGCTCTTCCATTCTGTCGAGCATCCCCCCCTGGCTACGTACAGCTTTGTTTACCATGATGTGGCTCTTCCATTCTGTCGAGCACCCCCTGGCTACGTACAGCTTTGTTTACCATGATGTGGCTCTTCCATTCTGTCGAGCACCCCCCCCCCCTGGCTACGTACAGCTTTGTTTACCATGATGTGGCTCTTCCATTCTGTCGAGCATGTCGTTGAGGCGGAGAATCTCGGCTTTCTGATCCTCTAAGATGTCGTACAGCTCTCGCATTTCTTCCTTCTGGGCAGCTGTTAATTTTTTTTTTTATTTTAGTTTCTCTATTTTAACACAATGCTTGTTATATAATTATTTTACATCAAAACATCATAACACATGTACGAAGATTACCAAAAATGATTGCTTTAATGTAGTTGAAACAGCTAAATGACAAGTCAAATGGCAACAAGTTGCAATTAGCTGATAAAACTGACAAACCCATCTTACATTTCAGGGCCAATATCAGCAATCTTCTCATACACATAATACATATCATGAAATAAGCAGAATATTCCTCAGATCGGAGAGATTACAGACAGAAGCGTGTTTTTCTCGTGTTTTACTGTAGTTTTTATTGTTGTTGTTTTTTTATGACGTCACGGCTAGCCTACCAGCAGTGTTTGACGTCTTGTCGCTCTTCTTCAGTTCCCGGCTCAGCATGTCATTTTTCTCCTGCAGTTCGTCCTGTAACGAGTCGATTTCCCGCTGAGCACGCGCGAGTTCTTGTATGGCTGCCTCCAAGCGAGGGTCGTCATGCTTAAGGCCGTGCTGCAATCGCCAAAATAAAAAAAAAATCCCCAAATTTAACATCATTCTATAATACAAGTTTAAGATTTCTATGATTTTAGTTATGTTAAGATCATAATTATGAAACCACACCGTGGCAAAAGCTTGACTAGCACCAGTATCTATCAAGACTCGTTAATTTGTAACTCAGAAATAACATTCAATTGTTCAAAATCCAACTGATAAACTGTACAACTGTTCAAAGTGGGCAATTTTACCCAAACTGAGGTTTTACCCGTGCATTTCATTGTCAACTACTCGCATCAGAATTCGTCATTATTTTAACCTTTGCGCCGTTTTGCGCACCCCCTCCCCCCCCCCCCCCCCCCACACACACACAAACACACAAAAGTGCTCGCTTAGAAGTTCGTGTGAGCAGCACTGCAATAAACAGGTCACCTTTGTTCTTTGTCTGCTGCTACTCGTGTCCCTTTCTCCTCTGTCACTGGACGATTCCTTGTGACCTCTGCGTGACCTCGAGTGACCCTTCTCTGACCTGTCGCGACCCCGTGAATGACTGCGAGAGCGCGCATGCTTTGCCGGCGGCGGTCCCAGACTAGCGGACGCGGGTGCCAGGCTACCGGAAGTGGTTGCGCTTGAGTGACGCTTCTCCAACATATCCCGCAGCTGTTGAGCCTTTTCATCTATGGCTTGTATAGCCTTTAATAAAAAAAATTCCAAACTGCAAATTCAGAAAAAAAAAAAATACTTGCTTCTCGTAAAAGTTTCACCTCTTAACTGACGAACGTGCCGGTTTTTGTACGAGACACCGCACAGCTCAGGCAAAAGTGTAACTGGAGTGGTGTTAATTTTCAAGAAAATAAGCAACGCTTGTTTTTTTTCACCTTTTCTGCGGCCTTTTTATCTCGCTTTGCCAGCAACTGTTTGAGGAAATCAATTTCCTGCTGTAGCTCATCAAACAACGCTTGCTCGTCTGGAGTAAAAGTTTCGTACATTTCCCGCCTTTTTTTAGACCAGGCAGACGACGGAATTGTACTCGAACCTTCCTCCTCGCTCGTTGCAGTCTGCTCGCTAGAAGACGCACTGAAATGAAAAAAAAAAACATTTCTTCGCAAAGAAGACCAAGAAGACAAAGCCACTGACAACTGACACTGTCGCAGTGATGACGTCGGCTGCTGTTAATATGAGTGCTGTGGCTCTACGAGGAATCGATATCGAGGTGGTGGCCGCGCAGGTGGTAGTCGTTGATGTGACAGCCTGGATATTGAAGGAGGTAGGAAGGAGGGAGGTAGTTTAACTCACGTGTACACAGTGGTGCCCGTTGAGGTGGTGGTCGCGGAGGAGATGGTCGTGTAGGGGATGGTCGCTGATGTGAGCCTTGGGGTAGAGGGAGGTAGGAAGGAGGGAGGTAGTGTAACTCACCTGTACACAGTGGTACCCGTGGAGGTGGACGTGGTGGTCGTGGAGGTGGAGGCCTTCGTGCTGGGGATGATCGTTGATGTGACAGCCTTGGGGTAGAGGGAGGCAGAGAGGTAGTGTAACTCACCTGTACACAGTGGTACCCGTGGAGGTGGACGTGGTGGTCGTGGAGGTGGAGGCCTTCGTGCTGGGGATGATCGTTGATGTGACAGCCTTGGGGTAGAGGGAGGCAGAGAGGTAGTGTAACTCACCTGTACACAGTGGTACCCGTGGAGGTGGACGTGGTGGTCGTGGAGGTGGAGGCCTTCGTGCTGGGGATGATCGTTGATGTGACAGCCTTGGGGTAGAGGGAGGTAGGAAGGAGGGAGGTAGTGTAACTCACCTGTACACAGTGGTACCCGTGGAGGTGGACGTGGTGGTCGTGGAGGTGGAGGCCTTCGTGCTGGGGATGATCGTTGATGTGACAGCCTTGGGGTAGAGGGAGGCAGAGAGGTAGTGTAACTCACCTGTACACAGTGGTACCCGTGGAGGTGGACGTGGTGGTCGTGGAGGTGGAGGCCTTCGTGCTGGGCTGCAGGTACTGCACCGGCACCGCCCTGTCCTGATTCTCACTCTAAGAATAAGGTGTTAGAACATCAATTTTAGCCATGGAGAAGAATGTTATTAACTATTTATGAAGGAAGCTTAAACTCGTGCACCGACAAAAAAACGAATGTATCCACATTACTGCTAAGACTGCGCTGTAAGTAAATAATCCCTCCTCTTGCTGTTCTACTAGTCATTTCCCACATCTGTCTGTTATTTAGTGTCGTGACGTCAATGGACACTTCCTTCCCCTCTCCTACGCGTCAACTGCGCAGCCTTATGATGTTACCAGTCACGTACCCGCTCTCTACCTAACTAGCCCCGCCGTGCCACTGGTCACTTACCCGCTGTCCGCCTAACTATTCCCACCTTGTCACTGGTCACTTACCCGCTCTCTGCCTAACTAGTCCCGCCGTGTCAGTGGTCACTTACCCGCTCTCTGTCCAGCTCGTCTTGTAGCCTGGCTAGCTGCGCCCTCAGCCGGTCTGTCTCTCTCTTCTGTTCATCCAGCTGTCAAGAAGAACAAACGGCGTAAAACAGTCAGATATTGGGAAGGTTTATTTAAGAAGATTACTGTTAAGGAAAGAAGTGGGACAGTACTGTAGATCTGTATTTCTATTGCGCCTTAAACATTCTTAGTTTCTCTTTCAAATACAATATATTCCTAGAAGATAACTGGCTGGCGTTTGTAATCTAATCAAAAATTTGCAAATCTCTCATGGGTCACACTGGTCCATCTATCCCGTGTCGCCCCTCGCCCCCCCCCCCAGTCATCACCCACCAGTTTCGCCCCCTCCCCCCGCCCGTCATCACTCACCAGTTTCGCCGCCTCCCCCCCCCCCCCGCCCGTCATCACCCACTAGTCTCGCCCCCTCCCCCTCCCTTCCCGCCCCCCCCCGCCCGTCATCACTCACCAGTCTCGCCCCCTCCCCCCGCCCGTCATCACCCACCAGTCTCGCCCCCTCCCCCCCGCCCGTCATCACCCACCAGTCTCGCCCCCTCTCCCCGCCCGTCATCACCCACCAGTTTCGCCCCCTCCCCCCCCCCCCCCCCGCCCATCAACACCCACTGGTCTCGCCCACCCCCGCCAGTCTTCACTCACCAGTGTCTGTATGGCACGCTCAGCGTATTCGCGCTCTTCCTCCTGCGCCTGCGTAATGGCGTCCTTGAGCCTGCGCACTTCCGCTTCCGCCTGAAACACCGAAAAAAAATCGCCCGGCATTTTTTTGTGATTTAATCTAACTGCGTTGAAATCTCTTTTGAATATCACCCTCTCTGACCTCGACTCTATCATTCCCAATCTGTTTTATTATATATTTTATTTCACGCAACCACCCCCTCTCTCCAAGAACTGACTCTCCTCCTCCTCTCTCCCGCCCCCCCCCCCCCCGCCACGCACCCGCTGCTTGTCCTTGAGCGCCCTGTCGGCTTGGGCGTGGCTGCGCTCCATCTCACGCTCCATCCCCCGCCCCCCCCCCCCCCCCCCGCCACGCACCCGCTGCTTGTCCTTGAGGGCCCTGTCGGCTTGGGCGTGGCTGCGCTCCATCTCACGCTCCATCCCCCGCCCCCCCCCCTCCCGCCACGTACCCGCTGCTTGTCCTTGAGGGCCCTGTCGGCTTGGGCGTGGCTGCGCTCCATCTCACGCTCCATCCCCCGCCCCCCCCCCCCCCCCCCGCCACGTACCCGCTGCTTGTCCTTGAGCGCCCTGTCGGCTTGGGCGTGGCTGCGCTCCATCTCACGCTCCATCCCCCGCCCCCCGCCCCGCCGTGTACCCGCTGCTTGTCCTTGAGGGCCCTGTCGGCTTGGGCGTGGCTGCGTTCCATCTCACGCTCCATCCCCCGCCCCCCCCCCTCCCCGCCCGCCACGTACCCGCTGCTTGTCCTTGAGGGCCCTGTCGGCTTGGGCGTGGCTGCGTTCCATCTCACGCTCCATCCCCCGCCCCCCCCCCGCCCACGTACCCGCTGCTTGTCCTTGAGGGCCCTGTCGGCTTGGGCGTGGCTGCGCTCCATCTCACGCTCCATCCCCCGCCCCCCCCCCCCCCCCCCGCCACGTACCCGCTGCTTGTCCTTGAGGGCCCTGTCGGCTTCGGCGTGGCTGCGCTCCATCTCACGCTCCATGTCGTCGTGCAGGTCGCGCAGTACCGTGCCCATCTCGTCCTCGGAGTGCTCCGGCTCCACCACGCCCTGGGGTCACAAAGCATCACGTCATTAAACTGTTACTGAAACTCTACATCTGGGGTGGGGGAGGGAGGGACAAAGTTATCATGGACTTCTATTACGACGATTTTTATCTAAAAATTTTGCGCAAATCTTCACTGTGTACAGCTGCAGTGCATGTTTAGCATATGCCTATTTACCTGCCCGGTGCGCACGGCGCGCATGACGTCATTGAGGCGATGACGTAACAGCTGCGGCTCGATGCTCTGCTGCTTCTGGTCGTTTAGAGCCTGCTCCATTCCCCACAGCTGGTCTTGAAAGCGTGTGTTGGCTTTCTGTGACAACACCAAAAATTACCCTTGTTGTTAAGTTATTCTTTTATTGGTGAAGAGACCCCCACTCAAGACAACAACGAAAACTGACATATTTGCTGGATATGTAGTGACCCATCCCACTATTAACCGGGCTCAATGCTGCTTATCTTTGTTGTAGATGCAAATGGTTGTCCTTGGAGTGTTCCGGCTTCACCACGCGTCACCCCTCGCCAGTAGCGAAGGTCGAGGCCGCGATACTTAAGTAAGCAACTGGGTCGTGACAAACAGGAATGGATAAAGGCCAAAAAAAAAAATTTCTCAAAAGAAAAAGTGTGAACATTACCACTTATAAGAGCTCCCTCCCTTTCAACCTTAAAATTATGACGCACCCCGCGTTACAGCCGTCCAGTCTGTCACCAGGGTGTATGAATGAAGGCCTCACCTGCAGCTCTGAGAGTTGTTTTTGGAGAAGGGCAATTTCCTCGTCTTTTTGGTCGGAAGCCTTGGCGCGCCGTTTGAGCATCGCTTGTTTCCTGCTCTCTTCTTCCAACACTTGTTGATATTTTTTGTCTTGTTTCTACACAAACACACACATCATGCAAGTGCCTAACAGTGACGTAGCGACAAGCAATGATTTTAAATTGACGGCATAACATAAATCTACTTATTACGCAAATAACGATAAAAAGCGAAAAAAATGCCAGAAAAAGACACATGCAGTACCACACGTCATCGAATTGTGAGAAACCATTCCACGCCTCACACACACACACACCCCCCTACCCCCACCCCCACCCCCATACATACACACGCTGTGACAGGCTGGCTGCTGGGCTCACCTGCAAGTCTCTATCAGCATCCTCGAGGGCCTTCTTCAATCTGTCAATCTCCTCCTCGGCGTCCTGCAGCTGCACTGTGACGTCAGCCTCCCTGTCCTCACGCCCACGCGTCTCGTCCAGGTGCCGGTGCAACGAGTCGTTCAAATCGCGTTCGTGGGCGAGACTTTCTTCCAACTGGACCATTTTCTAAAACGCAAATTTCTACACACTTTAGCATTATTCGACAATATTTTTAACGAGAACTTATGAACACATCATTATTTTCATATTTTATTTTTCTCATATCATTCATTAATTTACTGATTTAGGTCCTTCTGGGATGTAAAAGTGTTAATGCCGAATCAATTCCAAAAATTTTCCAAAGACAACTGCTTTCACCCACGTGATCTCAACCACACCTCTTTCAAGTTGGACAATTCATGTTGCTGTTCGTGAACCAACTTCCGGTCTCCCTCCAGCTCCTGCATGTGTTGCAGCAGCTCCTGGCGCTCACTCATCAGGCGCTCGTACTCATCCTTCTGTCTATCCGCGCGCCCCTCGACGTCGCGCAGGTAGCCCTTCAGGCCGTCTATGATCTGCTGTAGCTCGTCGCGCATGGCGCCATTCTCCTGCACGTGACCTGTGACGTCAACACAGTACACATACGTCACATCCTCCATGTATTTCTTTGTTTTGCTCATTGCATTGTTTCTTTTGTATTCATTTCTCTGTATTACACGATATCGTTTCTCAAAAATTTAAATAGAAAAAATTATTATACTTATTAATAATTAAAGAATAGCTCTTTCACGTATACTTTTGAAATAAAACTCAAACTGTCCTACGAAAGCTAAAGTAGAAATCTGAAAACAGAAACCGTGCATGACAAAGTAAGAAATGTACGAAATATCTTTCGCTTTGTTCACGTAACCGGTAGAAATCACAGCAGCGATGTGTATCAAAGGTCAAGTGTTAGGCACAGGCCTTATTCCAAATCACCGCAGCCACGGTTGTCGGCTAAGTGTAATAAAAACCATGCCAGCCCTTGCATTCTCTGAGCACATCCTCCAAGCGTCTGACGTCAGCCGTCTCCTGGGTGATGTGGTGTAGCATGTCTTGTAGCCCGTTCTGTAATGCTTGACTAGGTCTTACCTTCTCTGAGCTCAGCCTCCAAGCGTATGACGTCAGCCGTCTCCTGGGTGATGTGGTGTAGCATGTCTTGTAGCCCGTTCTGTAGCGCTTGACGGGGTCTTACCTTCTCTGAGCTCAGCCTCCAAGCGTATGACGTCAGCCGTCTCCTGGGTGATGTGGTGTAGCATGTCTTGTAGCCCGTTCTGTAGCGCTTGACGGGTTCTTACCTTCTCTGAGCTCAGCCTCCAAGCGTCTGACGTCAGCCGTCTCCTGTGTGATGTGATGTAGCATGTCTTGTAGCCTGTTCTGTAGCGCTTGACTGGGTCTTACCTTCTCTGAGCTCAGCCTCCAAGCGTCTGACGTCAGCCGTCTCCTGGGTGATGTGGTGTAGCATGTCTTGCAGCTCGTTCTGTAGCTCATAGTACTGCTGATTGGCCGCGTCCAGTTGCTCTTCTTTTTCCTCCACCTCGTCAGCTATCTCATGCTGTAAATCATTCAATCAACCAATTCAGTTCAATCAATCAACAAGTCAAGCAATCAACTCTGATGTTGAGTACTGAACAAGCAACACAAGATTAAAGGGTGACTAGTGGGAATTCATCTTCAGCAACCCCATCCCCCCCCCCGCCGCCCTGCCATCTCAGGCCATCCATCCACATCACCTCGAACTTCCTTCCTGCACACCAAGCCTTACATTATATTTGTATTTCCAGGAGAATATTTCAAAACAATAAAATAACATCAACAAAAGCCTACAAAGAGGGAGTCGGTGCTGCTGAGGTGGCGCAGGCGTCCCCGTAGCTGACCCACTTCCTGTTCCTGTCGCCTGATGTCGTCCTCGGCGTCCTGCAGGTCGCCATCCACGCGCTGCGTGGCGTCCCGCAAGTCACGCACCTGTCAGGGTAACATGGGTGACCAATAAGACTATGTCACGAAGTCAGATTTCACTTCTGTGTTAAACATATATCTTTATTAAAATTTAATTATTATTTTGATTTTATGCGTAGCAACTTAACACCCTAACTGCTACACAAAGTTTCAATTGTTTTTTACTCGACGTATTATTGGTAAAAACTGCATTCTGAAAGGATCTATCTACTTTCAATTCTAACATATTTAAATGTTTCACTAAGAACCTGAACCCATCAAGCTTACAATTTTTTTCATTTAGATAGACATGAATAACTGACCTTGTCGATCTTCCTCGTGAGTTTCTTGCGGATACCCTGCTTATCATCCTCCGTCAGATGGCGCATCATCTGCGCAGCCTCGTTTTGGCGCACAAGTTCTTCCGTTGCCATGGCAATTTGTTGCTGCGTCTGCGCAAGCTCGCTGTTGAACTGTTCCAACTTCTCCTCGGCTAGAGTAAGAGAAATCTAGTGCTTGTTATGAAACAACAGCCAAGCCACGAAATGAATGTACAGAGTGCCTTTTGTGAGCGCTACAATATCTGTTTAACTAAGCGCGAAAACAAATCATAAGCAACTCATAAAGTAACGTGCAAGTAACAAGTCTTTGCATCGCTTATCATCTCTAAAACTTACTTTCATCTGTTTAAGGCTATTAAATATAATGATCTAGTAAACAAAACAACCAAATAACAAGTTGTTAAAATACTACTCTGTGAGAAATTAAAATGTGCACGGGGAAGGGGTATGTGGTGAGAGAATTGCCTCCTCTCACTGAGAGATGGTTACTGAGGGAATAAATGAACTCCGGCCTGGAAAAGGCCAAGACGACTCGATGGCTTTGGCCTGACCTCTTCCGGTATGAGAAGGGTGTGGTGGGGTCTCAGCAGGGTATTACATACTGAAGGAAGGGTGTGGGAAGTAGGGCACAGAAAAGCCAAGCTGATCCGGTAACCTTAGCCCGAGTTAAATTGGTCCAATGAACTGGTGGGGTGGGGGGGGGGGGGGGGAATAGTGTACCTCACATTGGTGGGAAGGGGAGACAAGGGCGGAATGGCCACAGAAAGGTCATGAGCACGGCGCTACTGGGGTCAAGTGAGCGGAGCGGGAAGATAGCGACGCAAAGGCCATGATGAACAGGGCACTTGGACCTGGGGCTGTGGGGGTGGGGGTGGGGGGGCAGTGGACTTCGCGCTGGTTGGATCGGGGAGTGCGCGAGGGTGCAAAGGCCACAGAAAAGACATAATGAGCAGGGCACTGTCGGGGTCAAGTGCGGCGGGGGTTGGGGGTGGGGGTATGGCCTCAGAAAGGCCTGTGACGGGGGCGGGGGGGGGGGGAGAGGGGTGGTGGAGGCGGGGGGTGTACCTTGGGCCAGGGCGTGCTGTTTGTTAACCAGGTGCGCGTCCAGCTGATCTAGCTGTGACTGTTTGTGGCGGATGTCCTCCTCTATGTACGACCCGTCCGCCCCGCCACCTTCACCAATAATAATAATAGTATATAGCTGTGACTGCTTGTGGCGGATGTCCTCCTCTATGTACGACCCGTCCGCCCCGCCACCTTCACCAATTCACGCCAAATAGTCAACATTCTACTCTTCATGTATGCAACATTTGCAGTTTCTTTAAACTTTGCTTTTACTATAAAATAAATGTTCAACCTTTACGTCCTTCAACTGGTATCATAAAATGAATATCAGTTAACTGGGTAAATAATATTCACTTTAAAATCGGCGAAATAACACAATAAACAAAAACAAAAAAAAAACAAAAAAAAAAAACAGAAACAAAAATAAAAAACTATATTTGACAAAAATTAATGCTGCAAGTTTTCCAAAAATGCATGCCCAATTGCTACTTTTTTACATGGGATATAAATCAAACGAAAATACATGAAAAACGTCACAAGCACAGCTACTGACGTCACAAGATTAAAATATTCGCGCTGACGTCACGGATGCTGACGTTACAGGTGTGCAGTACTTGATAGGCCGCTGGAATTGTTATTTTAACATATTTTTACAGCATTCCAGTTTTTCACATTAACATAATACAGAAGAAGATTTTAATCACATTGATATAAGCAATTATACAGAGCCGCGGCATGCATACGAAAACACAAAGGCATCAATTAAGAGAATAGTTGGTTCGCCAAAATAATTCAAATTATCACTTGATAAATCTAAAACTCTGTAACAAAAGTTCAGCTTCAAGACATGCACAAAGGCAACCAGGCAGGGTTACCATCCATTTGAATAGAAATTTATTTGAAATAATTTCACATATGTTTAAATTAGGGTTCACAATCGGTGGCCGAATAACAGTCACCGACCGAAACTATCAGTGCTCGAAACCGAAAGATCGGTTATGTCCATTAGCTGAGTTGCCAAAATATATAAAAATTTATGAAAATACTTAAAAGGTTTCGTTTGCTAAATTCCTTTAACCGTCATCAAATTGTTCGTTTACTTTACACATAAACATTATTATAGATCGTTTGAGAACAGAAGTAACTCAGCGGTCAATGAAATGGCAGCCACAGACGCGTGTCAGTTTGATAGAATAAACGACCGCACAGTTTTAGTTATGGAAGGTCCCAAAACTAGGGGTTTGGAAGGCGGAGAAAGAGATGGGGAAACTTTAAAGTTTTTTTTCCAGGTAGTGTAGTGGAAATCTTACTGTATTTTCCAACCCAACTGTGCTTACAACCAACTTTTACAAGAACCCCCCCCCCCTGTACAATTATCATGACCTTTTTCCAAGGCATTATAGCTCCCCTCCTCCTAACAGTGCGATCCGAAAATAGTCGACGCCATCCCCCTCGCCCGCCCTCCCCACCCGCACCCCCCTCAACACTTTCTAAAAACCACCTCATAAACCCTAGTTTAAATGGCCCAAAATTATTTTTATTTCTTCTTACTTTGTTTCTTTTCGTTTTTTTTTTTTTTTTTTTTTTTGAGGAAAAGGAAAAAAAATGAAAAGACACGGTGAAATACTATACACAGAACAAACACAATGATTCCATACAGCAGTATATTGTCATATACACTTTGTACCTTGTTGTAAATTGTTTGGTTGCTGAAGTTGTGTTAATACGCCTTCAAAAGAAAAAAAATAGTGCAACAACTTAAACACTTCAAAATCGTGCGAACTTTTAAAACACAAGCATATTTCCCACGCTATTGGTTTCTTCACATTCTCGAGTTTTACGCTTTATTTAATACAATACAAAACTCCCCGTACAGAGCAACGTTTTTAAGACGAAGTGTCAAAATGCCGTTTCTCGCTTAAGTGTTGGGCTTGTTGTGTAACTTGTTCAGTTAATTGCGCACTGACTTCAAGTCAGTTTTTTTCTTCTCGTTTAACATACGATACATGACCTGGTCATTAGTCTTACTCAATAATGAAAAAAAAAAAAACAACTTTAATTAGTTCAATTCAAAACCTAACAAATCGACATATTACAGTCCAGGGTGGAAAATGTTATTTCTTGCAAACTAAGGCCCACTATAAATGAGCTGGCGAGCAACATTTGACGTAAATTTCCTACCTTTGACAAGTTTCACTTAAAACATTTAAAAATCACGCAGAATGCACCCAAAACAATTTATTTCAAAACTGTGTGGTTGCTTAAAACTCGCCTACCTTTGCTGGGCTGGGCCACGGAGCCATACTGGATCGGGGAGGGCTTGGCGGCAGGGCTGCGGCTTTTCTTCGCCAGCTCATTCTTCTTGAAGCGCCCTTTGCCCAAATAGGGGCTTTCTCCCAGCAGCCCATCCTCATCCACTAGGCTCTAGAAATAGCAAACAGCAACAGCAGCGACATTACCCAATCAGAAGCGCCACACACTTCAACTCCTGTTAGTGAACACCTCTCATTAGTGAACACCCTCTAACAGTCGATCACCATTTTTTTTGTTCAATTTCAATCCTTCATTATTCAATTCATCTATTTCTACTGAACAACTTGTACAATAAAAAATTTATTCTAAGCTGATTAGACCCCCCCCCCCCTACGCAACATATTGGTATCCGTAATGTAGACTCGAGACTTAAATGATAATATTTTTCAACAGAAGCTTGAAATAAAGAAAAAAAATGTCGGACAATTGAACTTCACCTCCTCGTCCGTGGACAATGGCTTGGGTTTGCTCAGCGTCTCAAACTTGTGGTCTATTTTGTAGAAAGCTAGCTCCTGTTCTAGCTCGTAGTGCTTCTCGCACGCCTTCGTCAACTCCGCCGTCTTTCGCTTCAGCTAAAAACAGTTGTCAGCACCCTTGCCATTGTCCTCTGTTTTTTTTAAGTACGCTAACACATCCGCTTCTCGGTGTGCTTTGTTTGCAAAACATACACCCCTCAACCTACTATAAACCTGTATACTATACAAACTGTACTGACTATTTCTTTCTTTACTTTTTATTTAAAAATGCCATGACCTTTTTTTAAAAAAGGAAGTAAGCTTTAAAATAACTAACGGTTGAGAAAATGTTCTTTAGAATAAAACCTAACCAAAGTAAGTAAGATATGTATGATTCAACTCACTAGCTCATTCTTAGTTTCTAATTCCTTCTGCATTTCCTTGATTTTCTTTTGTGAATTTTTCAGTTTTTCTTCCTTGCTCTTCACAGCCTTTTCTCTTTCTTCAATTTCATTCAACGATCTAAAAATATAATGATTGACATCTCTATAATCCGTCAACGCTCTGGAGCCAACGTCAAGGGTCTTGTAAAGCTTCAACGTAATTTGATTTTATTAAATATCTGAAATTGATCTCATTTAACTCAACTATAACAATCAGTAGAATATAGTGTCTTACTTATTGTGGCCATCTTCTAGCTGTTTATACTTCTTCTCAGTCTCCTCGAGCTGTTTCATCAAATTTTCGAGCTCCTCTGAAAATAAATGGAAACAAGAGTCATTGAATATTTATTTTCTTTTAGTAAGGGATAAAAACATCAAGATACAGGTGATGCTCAAAGATTTGATTACAAATTCTAGTTTTGGGCAGGAATTGGTGCTTAGTTTTAGCCAAAACAAGAATTCATGGCTCGGGTGAAATGGCAATACTCCATAAGCTCCACCAATTAGTAACCTATTTTAAGCCAACTAATACTTTTTACTTCCTTTTAAAGCATTATGCATAGAAAATTATTTAAGTAGCACCAAATTCTGAATTTACCCTGGCCAAATCTATTGTTGGCATGGTGACGTTCCTGCAATGTGATTCGCTGACCGTCAAGTGTCTCTATGGTAACCATATGAAATACTATATAAGCTCTGCAATGTGTGAGCTGTGAGACGGGGTTGTCAGCCACAGTCATGGTGGTAAGATCTTTCAACGGCCGCAATTTACTCAATTCTTGTAGCTACAAAAACAAAGCTTATTTTTAAGTTACAGTCATACTGACAGTCCAACACATTGCAACCTGGCCAGAATTTCCGCGTAATGTGCCTGATTTTGGGAAAGGTAATCAGATACTTTGTAATTTCTATAGCGGTGGTCAATATGTGATTTTTATCTGTTATTGTTACAACTGTATATTTCTCCAAACAATTGTTTAAGCGCAAAACTGTCTTGTTTTACCAGATATTACTTAAAACTCAACCAAATAAACAAAACTGTATAAAACATAGAATTATACAGAATAGAAGTTAATTCGATTGAACTTGTGCGATTTTGTCGGACTTCGGATTAATCGGGAAAAGCACTCACTGACTGTATTTCATTTTTAGCGATTTTGAAACTTCTGAGCATTTTAAGTTTCTTTGGCAGCCATCCCGGGATTGCTTCTATCTGATTTCCCGTAACATTCAAATGTTGTAAGCTGATAAGCGATTCCAAATTCTCTATTCTCGTCAGGTTGTTATACGACAGGTTCAGATCTCGCAGACGGGTTAACTTCTCTAGCTTCTCTATCTTCTCAATGATGTTACAACTTAAATTCAAGCTATTCAGCTTCTTCAGTTTCTCTAAATTTTCGATGTACTGAAATATCATGAATCAATCACCTTTTAGTCAAACTGCATCTTATTGTGTTTACTGATACATAATTCAAATCCTCAAAGCTTTCAGTCATTAGTATTACTCATTTTCCTTATAAAGGGGTTTGTATTTTTTAACAATGTTTTCTTGGTCTATATCTTAATGAGTAATTGTTTTATGCTCATAATTAACCTAAAATTGCAACTTCATAGTGTTACCGTAAACTTTAACTTCGTTGTTTGAAAAATTACTGAAACAATGACTTACTTTGATTTTCTTTCCCCCTTCCTTAGACAAAGTCAAGTTAAGACTCGTTATCACATCAAGACGGTCTTGTTTTGCTATCTTCTTTATCAAATCCTCCGTGATGTATCTGACACCTGACTGTGCTGTAAAAGACCAGGATCGCCAATTAAAGTACAAATAATTCATTCAAATAGTTACGTCATTTTATTTTTGGAAGGATCGTAATTGCGATATTGTTTTGTTTATTTATTGCTTTGTTGACTTATTTCTTTTAACTGCGAAGCTACCTCTGATATTAAGCAAACAGAAACAGGTTTTTTGCGATGCTCACGAAAAAATACCATAAACAAGCCACAGGATTTCATCTGAATGTACTTTTACTTACATTTCTCCATTTCAGTGTTATGTCTCTTTCACACTTTCAACAGAAACTGAAAAAAAAAACAAAAAACAAGTAAGTATTTGTGAAACACAAGCAGGCCCCAACCGCCCCCCAAATTCATAGGGGTATAAAGCGATGACGGACAGACGGGCGGACAGACGGACGGACACCACAAACCTATAGGCCCCTATCCGAAGGGTTGGGGCCTTTAAAAAACACAAAAAACATAGCACCTTCGTGAAAAAATTGGTCACCCGATCTGCTATTAATCAGTATGCAAGCGGATAAATGATCAGTGCTATCCTTTGGATGACTATTCAGCTGTATTTGGATAGGCACATTTAGAGTTTACTGGATTCACGGAAAACTTTTGTATTTTATCTGTAATTGAAAAGGGTTTATGAAGATGTTGTAGGAAATACAACTAAAAAGGTCATTTGTACTCAAAGGATTACAAAAGATATTCGAAGGATATAAATACGTTTTAAACAGAGACCTAAAATGGTAATCGTTTAAAAGCATGGCGAAGGTTTAAGAAATTTAAATGCCTGAGAAAAAAACGGGTGTGCAGAAAAATGTCTGAAATGTAACAAAGTCTACCGTAAAACAGGTAAACTGTTAAATCACAATCTCTATAAGTCGATTCGTACTTTCAGACCTATCAGTGGGGTGCTCTTTTTCGATATCCATCTACTTGGATAAATTATAAACCAAAAGGATTAGGACGTAGAAATTCAAATTTTCTTTCAACATATTTAATAAGCCATGATATGAGATCTTAAAAGCTGTTTACTCTGCTTTTTTATGTTTCAAGTGACATAGAATTTTTCTAATTTGTCATGTTTTTATGGGTTTATCCGAACCCAACGCGGTCGAAACGCCAAATCATTTCGGCAAAAATTAAAATCCGCTTATTCTATTATTCCGACCGTCACGAGATTATTTAAATGATCTTAATTATCATACCAGTCTTTTTCATTGAAACTGACATGCTTGTCCTCTATCCTTAGGACTAAAATTTAATTCGTTACCTAAATATTCTTCAACATCACTTCTTATACACAAGTTCGAACTTGTTGTGCTTCAAATCCCTATTATCGCCTATATTAGATCGTAAAATCCGTAATGCAATGCAAATAATAAGATATTTAACACCACAGCAAATTGTTAATTTACCTGTTTTATCAAACTGCTTCACAAACCAAGACTAAAGTCTGCATTGCGGGAGCTTTTTAACAATAATTCGATCTAGTAACCATTTGTTTATATTTTGATAGCAATTCACAAAGGTATTAGGCTGATGGAAAAATGATAATCAGTCAAAGAGAGTTGCTTTGAAATTGTAAAGCCTAATAAATATTTACATGATTATTATGGATAAAAAAATGTTTCCAACTAAGTCGCTTCAAAAATTGTAAAAGGTTAACTAGCTTTGCATTCTCAAAATATTCAACCAGCCTAACTGTCATTTATCAAATGGCTTGATAAATATAGCGTTATGTGCAATAAGTTTTACCGTCCTCATAAAATAAAAATGAAATTGTTATTTTGAAAAAAGTTATTCTGGTTTTATTAATAGAGAATCAAAGAACATTTTTAAAAATTTTACTTTCTAGAAGGAGTAAAGAGTTTTCAAATGAATTGAGAGTTTGTTTATTAACATAAAACTGCATTTACAGATATCTCAAAATTATATCAAGACATATAATTTCGTTTGTAAATATCCAAATTTCAGACATGTATTCATTTATAGTTATTGCAGCCATTACTTTCTTCACATCCGTTGAAGTACAATGACTCTTCATTTTGTCGCTGTCAATTTGCAGCCCGTTGTTGCTCAACAACCACCCTCTTCGGCTGATCTGTGTTTATGTAGAACAGATATATCTCATCAGAAGTCAGCTGTTTTATAACAACGATTTGCAGCCAGACATCAGAGTCACCCAATTCCGGTACGAATCTGGGTTTAATTTCGCCGTAGATGAAAAAAAATAAAGCAATCGCTTAAAGACGAAGGTTCATGTCGCCCTAGCTCAAACAACATGAAAGATATAGGTTAGTTTTTACGCGTACAGCCGGAGTACGGATAGATTTTTCGTTATGGTTGTCAGTCAAAACAAAAACAAACACGATGTATTTTTATGTTTAATAACGAACGAGGATAACAATTAAGTCTACTACAAACAGGTAATGAAATGTAAGTATACATAATGCAAATGTTTTCCATATTTTTTGAAAGTACGCGTGTCCATCTGTGCGATCCCAAATCCACCATCCACGGGCAAAATAAAAAGCCAGATCACACTTTGGGTGTTTCGAATAAGCCAAATCACGCTTCGGGTGTTCCCAGTAATAATGCGCGAAAAACTCTGCTTTTCCAGTAAAATTTACCTTGTAAAAAGGAAAGAAAATGCCAGAGATTTCGCCTGAATGTCAAATCTCTCTTGCACCAAAGAGCAATCGGGGTTTTGAACAACACGCATGCTATTTTAAAAATTAATTGAAAGTTTTAACATAGTTTCCAGTATCAATTTCTTTCATGTCCCGAGTCTGAGCTGTTTTTGCAATATTTCTTATATATTTTTCTGTCATTTCTTTTCATTTTTTACCCGGTTCCCTCGCAGTCAAAATTCAAAATTCTTTCGCATTGTATTCGAAACACTCAAAGTGTGATTTGGCTTATGAAACGCGCAAAAAATTTGAGATTCGACTGCGAGGTAACCAGGTTAACAATGAAAGAAATGATAGAAAAACATAGAAGAAATATCGCAAAACAGCTTATACTCGGAACATAAATTAAAAATTGAAACTATGCGCATTTGTACGAGCCAGTTCGCACTTTGACTTTTGCCGAAACGTTTTTGCGTTTCGGCTGAATTCAGTTATGATAAGGATATAAAGAAGTGATAGAAAAAGGCAAAAACCAACAAAATTCGATTTTGCCTGAAACATATTCACATGCTGGTTATTTAAGGAACTGAATAATATGTGAAATAATTTTTTAAAAATCATATGATGGCTTTATAAATTTGAAAGTATGCATGTTGAAAGAAAATTAGAATTTTTGTATTTTTCCCTTATCATTTCTTGAAAATTTATCTTAAAAAATTGCAGTCGAAACAACACCTCCACCGGAAAGACCCGAAAGTGCGAATTGGCTTATTGGGAACGCCCAAAATATGGTTATCCGTACGATTATAAAATCTGTCAGTGTGGGCTAGTACCCCTGTTAACTACAAAAGCGGTCTACTGCTAAGTCAGAACATTTTAAATGTCTCGAATAAAATACAAAAATGCCTTCACCAATTGTCAATTTTTTTTCCGTATTTATTAGCAAATAACAATTTGTTTCAAATGTATTAACATTCGTTTTGTTATTTGTTCGAATGATTTATAACCCAGTATTAGCTGTGCGAGTATGATAATTACTACGTTTCCACTGTTAGTAATTGTTAAAGTCTTTCTTAGATCTACTTCTAGATTATAAAAATTAAGAATTTATAACATTGACAACCCTTTTTTTTGTTTTGTTTTACAAATGATGTGCTATTTAAAAATTATTTAAAGTTTAAAAAGGTTTTGGTTTTACTAATTTCTAAACTTCTAGATAAAAGCTATTTTGGAGACATTTCTTCTAACTTTACCCTAATTTTTGAGTCGTCGGTAGTGAGTCGAAATACCTTTTATTCAAAATACCTAAAGTGTGATTTGACTTTTTATGGCCGGATTGTTGAAATAATATGAACGTGATAGTTTGGCTGTAAACATTGCTTATTTCAAACAATTTCTTTAATCATCTCAATTCGGGAGAAATTTTCTATAGGCCCACAAATCTTACCATACTGGTGCTTTCTGAATTCTAATGCCAAAATAACTACTGTTTGGGTCACAAAGCAGTGGAGTGAATGTTTTTTTTTTTTAATTTCGCGACTCGGAGATGTCACAGTCTTTTGTATTTAAAGATGGATGATGAGGATAGCCCTCGGAGTAGTCGCAGTGGCAGAAAGAAGTCGAGCAGTTTGGCGCGATTGGCCGCCAGGCGACGAAGTGGTCTTGCTTCAGACGAAAGTAGCGACTTTGGTTCAAGAGGGTCTTTAGGAAGCGGCACTCCACGGTAATGGTATAGCGGTACTCGATGTAAATCATGAAGCAGTATTTGATGTAAACCATGAAGCGGAATTGAAAGGTTATAATTAAGCAATACTTTGTGGTCGCTGTTGCTATAATTGTAAGTGTAATTGTAATTTTATAAGATTTATTTTCTGTGTTGTTTTAGGTCGAGTTTTCCCAAGGCAGCTGCAAGTCCTTTAAGTGAGGAGAAATTTGACCCTAAAAGATGGCAGCAGAATACAGACGATGACGCGTACGACCAGTATGCGGGCAGACACGTTGAATTATCTGGGTATCATGCCCCTCAACCGAAGCCAAGGAAGATAGACGGCTTGCAGAGCGTGCCGCGTCATGTCACGGTTCGCGCTGTAAATGGGACCAGCAATAGCGATGAGATGGAAAGTGGATCAAGCGAAGAGTCAGGTCAGAATGAACTCAACATCACGGACGAAACAGAGAAAGATTATGCAGAGATGCGGAGGCAGTATAGCGAAGCACTCAATATGGAAGACATGGCAAACACTTCAGACCGCTCCAAATCCGAGGTAGATTTAAGAAAGCGCGATAGGCTATTAGATAATCTCCGCGATAATCCGGTTGAAAAGAGAACTGCTTCGCTTTCGCAAGCGGATGTAGAGGAAACAATCAGTCGCTTGGAAGAGGGGGATTCCATAGCAGAGCTTCGCCACGTACTTCCTCCCCGCCCTTCTGCCTTAAGCCCCACCCCTGCCTCGAGGCTGAACACTGTGAATACTGCATATAGCTACAGATCCATGGACAGGCCATGGTCAGCACGCAATGATTACGGCGGTACGGACATGATGTCGGAGAGGTCGGTGACGTCCACGAGTGCCTTGAATCAAATCTCTACACAGCGGGCCAGGGACAGGTCGGTCCTTTTTTCTCTGTACACGCCGGGAACTTAAACAATAATAATAATAATAGCAATAATAATAATAACAGAACCTAATCTTCCGCCATTATGTGATCGGTTGTGTCATATACAGTAACACCTCTGTTCGTGAACAACCCGAACTTCCAGTTTGCGGCCGTCATTTTCTTAGAATTTTGAACTTCATAATGGAATGTATCTCTCTTTAGAGGACACTTGTAACTAATGAAGAGTTTTCTCTTACGGAGATTTGATTTATTTCTATAAGAACATTGTGTTGTTTCCCCTTTTTCTACCATTGTCATTGGTAAAAATGGTCTCAAACTTTGATATTTTTTTTCAGAAATCTAAATTTATTGCATGTTTTATTGTTACACCATCAGACAATTTTCCTTATATGAAAAAGTCAAACAGTGGGTGTGTTTTGTTTGGAATAATGTAAGATGTTTTATGTACATTGTAGTTTATTTTGGCAATATAAATTGTGGATATCGTGCTGAAATGAAAAAGTTGACTTGTTATAGGAGTTTTCTGGTTGGTAGCGCCCACCATGGCGGTTCATTACTGGGTACTAAAGAATTAGAGCGCTACTTTCCTGACAGAAAGATGAGAGTCTTCGTAGGTTTGTAGAATAGTTTGGACATTGGAGACCGTGTGGATTTATTTTTCTTGCACATTGTTAAATCTTGGGCCTTTTCTGTGAGATTCTTTTTTTCCGCATTTTGCTTTTCAATAATTTTACGAAAGCAGATCCATTTCATCAATATATATATATATATATATATATATATATATATATATATATATATATATATATATATATATATAAACAAAGAGATATCGGCAGGGAACATTCGAAAAGAAGAAGAAAAACCTTTTGTAGACAATGACACGACCTGTCCTTTGTCTTTTGCACTCTTGAGAAAACAAAAAAAAAAAATAGTTAGATCTGTAGTGGATTCACTTGTAGGGACATGGAATATGGCGGAGATCAAACAGTTGCCGAGCTGTGTAGATGATTTCGTTCATCCTCAGGCGCTGGATTATGTTTGTGATATGTACGTGTTTGCGTCTCAGGAAAGCTGCTCCAATAGGTCAGTTATATGTGATGTAGTTTTTTTATGGTGTTTTTATGTCGTCTAAAGAAATCAAGCACAACAGAGTGAAAGACGTGAATATATTACGTCTGAATTCTAATAACGCTGGGAAATAGGTGTAAACTGTAATTCTTTTTGTGAATATTTAAGGCGGTTTAGTTCACTTCATTGAAAAAAAAAATTCGTGAAAAAAGGCTTTCCAATAAGAAAATTAAAAATAAGAGTAATTTCATCGGTTTTACTCCGTCATTAAAGCATACATGTCAACCCTATAAAAGTCTTTGAAAATGGTGATATAAATGAACACAATCGGTGGCTTTTAACAGTTACATGTGACACGTGTTGTACCGTTATGTAGGAGAGAGTGGGAGGTGCGCCTACAGGAGTCGCTGGGACCACAGCACGTGCTGTATCACTCCGCCGCTTACGGGATCCTCTACGTCAGCGTCTTCATCAACCGTGACCTTATTTGGTATTGCTCAAGTGAGTACCTTGCCTTTTAGGCTATACCACATTAATGAACTACACTATATAGCCTTATTTATCCGGGTTTCATCAGTACATTTTCATTATTTAAATTTTCCCAAAAACAGCACGATAGGGGGAGGGGGGAGACAGGGGGTTGTGAGGCTCCCGAAGGGACTTGAGGGACGGTACTCAAGTTTCAGATAGAAAAAAAGCTGCGATTCAAAACAAAATGTACATCTTCCACATCTGAAGCAGCTGATAAAAGCGAATGCAAAACATGAAAATTGAACAAGTTTTTCGTCATGAGATTGTAATGTTTGTTTTACAGTTTCTGAAGACGCTTTCGTGAGTGTCCGGCCCGGCTCGAGTCTTAAGACTAAGGGCGGCGTCGGTGTCTGTTTTACAATATTCGGCACATCAATCCTTTTCCTTAATAGTCATTTAACAGGTGAGCAGTAAAAAAGAAAACAAGACATTTTTTTCATTTTTTTTTTGTATTTTACGATTTCCCTGTTTTAAATTTTTAAAGTTAAAAATAAATAAATAAGAAATGTTATTGTACATTTTGTTAAATGTTGTAATTTCAAATCAGTCACTGTAAGAATGCCAACATCACGGTGAGGAAAAAAGGATTCAATCTATAAATAGATGTCAATATTTTGACTGGTTTTTGTATGTGTCTTTGCAGCTCATGAAGGTAACATTAAGGTGCGATTAAAAGACGCGCGTACAGTGATGAACACGATGAACCTCCCCGTCCAAGTCAAGTCCTCCAGCAGCTTGTATTCGAAGGACCCGGATGTGACGTCACGGTTCGAGTGTGTGTTCTGGTGCGGTGACATGAACTTCCGGTAAGGGTAAAAATATATATATTTTGACCCTAATATTGATCTTTAACTTAAATAAATAAATAAATAAAATAATATAAAAATATTATAAACTAAAGAATATTAAAATTGCATGCAAGAAAGAAATGAACATGTGCTCCGATTGTGAAGACCTGATAATAACTTGATGTTATTTTGTCGGCACATTTGCTCGTTCATTTAAGATCTATTGTAATTTCTTCACTTTCCGTTACCGATAAATAGTTGAAAAAAAATTAGCGCGGGGGTTATTGTGTCTGTTGTTGATTGTAGGATAGACAAAGAGGAGGATCGAATCAAAAGGAAAATCCAAGCCCTTGAACGCGAGCGCAATTACGAAGATTTACTGGAGTACGATGAGCTCCTCAAAGTCATGGCACATGGTCAGCCATTCATTTCATGCACTATCCTTTACTTATTCTCTTTTTAACTTATTCTGATAATGTTTTGTTCTCCCATAAATTTTACATTTTTAGTGAATAATGAAATTACAGTACATCTCCGTTTTTTTCAACAACAACAACAACAACAACAACACTACTACTACTACTACTACTACTACTACTACTACTACTACTACTACTACTGCTACTACTACTACTACTACTACTACTACTACTGCAATAACAACAACAATACCACTACTACTACTACTGCTGCTACTTCTACTACTACTACTACTACTACTACTACTACTAATAATAATAATATAGCCTAAATTTTAGTAGCGATGTTAATTCAAATATTTCGGCCTACCTTGCAGTTATTCAAAATGGTGGAATTTTTGGGCCATTCCTTGCAAAATAGGTTGTATTTTGTGGTTTGAAAAGATTGGAAGACTTGTACGTAATTGTTACAGGGGAAGCATTCAATAAGTTCTCGGAGGGCAGAATCAAGTTCCGCCCCACTTACAAGTACACGCAAGGCACGGACGACTTCGAGGAAGAGAAGAAGCGGGTCCCTAGTTACACGGTGAGTCCCTAGTTACACGGTGAGTCCCTAGTTACACGGTGAGTCCCTAGTTACACGGTGAGTCCCTAGATACACGGTGAGTCCCTAGTTACACGGTGAGTCCCTAGTTACACGGTGAGTCCGTAGTTACACGGCGAGTCCCTAGTTACACGGTGAGTCCGTACTTACACAGTGAGTCCGTACTTACACAGTGAGTCCGTAGTTACACGGTGAGTCCTTAGTTACACGGTGAGTCCCTAGTTACATGGTGAGTCCCTAGTTACACGGTGAGTCCGTAGTTACACGGCGAGTCCCTAGTTACACGGTGAGTCCGTACTTACACGGTGAGTCCCTAGTTACACGGTGAGTCCCTAGTTACACGGTGAGTCCCTAGTTACACGGTGAGTCCCTAGTTACACGGTGAGTCCCTAGTTACACGGTGAGTCCCAGTTACACGGTGAGTCCCTAGTTACACGGTGAGTCCGTATTTACACGGTGAGGCCTTAGTTACACGGTGAGTCCCTAGTTACACGGTGAGTCCGTATTTACACGGTGAGGCCTTAGTTACACGGTGAGTCCCTAGTTACAAGGTGAGTCCCTAGTTACACGGTGAGTCCCTAGTTACACTATGAGTTCCTAGTTACACGGTGAGTCCCTAGTTACACGGTGAGTCCCTAGTTACACGGTGAGTCCGTAGTTACACGGTGAGTCCCTAGTTACACGGTGAGTCCCTAGTTACACAGTGAGTTCCTAGTTACACGGTGAGTTCCTAGTTACACGGTGTGTCCCTAGTTACACGGTGAGTCCCTAGTTACACGGTGTGTCCCTAGTTACACGGTGTGACCCTAGTTACACGGTGAGTCCCTAGTTACACTGTGAGTCCGTAGTTACACGGTGAGTCCCTAGTTACACGGTGTGACCCTAGTTACACGGTGAGTCCCTAGTTACACGGTGTGACCCTAGTTACACGGTGAGTCCCTAGTTACACGGTGAGTCCGTAGTTACACGGTGAGTCCCTAGTTACACGTAGAGTCCCAGTTACACGGTGAGTCCGTAGTTACACGGTGAGTCCCTGGTTACACGGTGAGTCCCTAGTTACACTGTGAGTCCGTAGTTACATGGTGAGTCCGTAGTTACACGGTGAGTCCCTAGTTACACGGTGAGTCCCAGTTACACGGTGAGTCCCTAGTTACACGGTGAGTCCCTAGTTACACGGTGAGTCCCTAGTTACACGGTGAGTCCCTAGTTACACGGTGAGTCCCTAGTTACACGGTGAGTCCCTAGTTACACGGTGAGTCCGTAGTTACACTGTGAGTCCATAGTTACACGGTGAGTCCCTAGTTACACGGTGAGTCCGTAGTTACACGGTGAGTCCGTAGTTACACGGTGAGTCCCTAGTTACACGGTGAGTCCGTAGTTACACGGTGAGTCTCTAGTTACACGGTGAGTCCCAGTAACACGGTGAGTCCCTAGTTACACGGTGAGTCCGTATTTACACGGTGAGGCCTTAGTTACACGGTGAGTCCCAGTTACACGGTGTGTCCCTAGTTACACGGTGTGACCCTAGTTACACTGTGAGTCCCTAGTTACACAGTGAGTCCGTAGTTACGCGGTGAGTCCCAGTTACACGGTAAGTCCCAGTCAATAGATGAATCAGTATTTCAATGAAAATATTTAACTGTTACCTTTGAGATGGTTTAAATAAAAGGTGTGGCGGGGATGGGGGAGCTATGATCGTTGTTGAGCAGTGAATATGGTTGACGGGAGTAGATCTGGCTTGGTAAGTCAAGTGGAAGTGAACACCATCCATGATCGCGTAACGCTATATGAGCACAATATCTGTGATGTTATCTATGGGCTATAACAGCGTAAGCATCGCCTCAAAACCCCGCCCCACCCCGTCTCCCCCCGCCTCCAAACGGACTTGATTGACGGCCCCATAAATCACGTGCCGGTAGCGGCCAGACAGAGGCGAGAAAGTGTGTCTGCCATAATTTTCAGAAACAATGCTCCCGTTAAGAGAAAGTATACCTAAAAATACACTAGTAGGAGAAAACATATTTTTCGCATTGTCGAAAAATCACTTTCCGTGTCCTTGTTTGGTGGCAGGAATTAAACATAATAAAATTTACTGTGAAGAAGTTGTCATGTGATAATCTCTGGGTTTCAGGACCGCGTGCTGTTTCGCTGTAAGCGTAAAGGAAGCATCGTGTGTTTGCAGTACGACAGTGTCCCTACGCTCAAGCAGTCGGACCACAAGCCCGTGTACGGCGTCTACGAGGTCAACCTAAGGCCGGGCCGAGACAAGTAAGTCCTGTTAATCCTGTAAGCTTAACGTCCGGCCTGACACAAGTAGGTCCTTCTGATGACGCTGTCAACCTCACGTACTGCCACGGCTAACAGTAGCAAAGGCTGTGAATTTCAATTTAAAATAAGGCCTAGTTAGGGACGTGAGCGTATAAAGCCAGTCGTTGTTAACACTTTAGATGATACTGAGGATTGTTTTTTTTTTTTTGCCTGTAGCAAAAAGTTAGGCAAGAACTCACCATTGAAAGTTTGGCCACTTGAGTGATTTGCTGATTGGTTTGCCTGTTTGTTTCAGCATTTCGCTATGTGCTGGGCAGTTCAATCGAGATATATGGAAAACAGGTGAACGTACTTTCAGTTATATGTCATATGTCTGTCTCAGTTTGTCTCATGTTCTGAGAAATGAAGTGTAAGAAAAACTGTTATCAGAAGAGATAAACTTGATAAAAAAAAAAACTGCGAAGGCCTCGCACTTAATTCATAGTTGAGTAATAAAAGAATAACTGTAATTATAAGACAAAATAGAAGCAAAGGTGTCTGTGAGTAGTGTCGGTTTGCGAAACAAAGAAACAAAGAGTTTGAGTTTAAGAGAAGGCGTTTTTTTTTGTTGCAGCCATGACGCGGCGAGCACTAAGATTGGATGTCTTGCAACCAAGGAAAACGGAGAAGGAGAGTAGCGTTTGCAGCGTACAATAGGGGAGGGGGGCGTGTGAAGCGATAAGAAGAGTGCCGTGCGCAGCGCGCAATGGCGGGGCCGTGTGCAACATCGAATAAATTAGCGTCCTCACTGCCCAAGATGTCATGCGTGGGTTTTTATAAAGTCTGCCTTGTCGGTGCAATATTGATCCGCCTTTGATGTAATTCAGGTTTTGAGTGACTGTCCCAGTCATCGACCTTGGTAAGGACGAATTCTGGTCTCTGTTGTATAAATCTTGATCACAATTGCATCACCTTCAAATATATTTTTATGATTCTGTATGTGTGACGTGTGAATGACGTCAGAATGACGTAAAAATACACGCATTTTTTGCGTTGTGTCGTACTTTGTGTCTACGTACCGCAGTGTGGTCACGTGATATTCACGTGGTGTTGCCATCAGTGTCACGTGACATGAAATGTCGCGAAATAAAAAGCTAGGGAATTTAGCCGTTAAAAAGCTTTGCATAAGCTTGAAGTGAGGTACGTAGAAATATAGATAGGTAAGACGCAAGGAAATGAAGAATTAGTGATGCATATCAAGTTCTTTTACAGCCATATTCATTGTTATCGGGCTCACTTCGTCCGAAATCTTAAAGTGTATATAACTTGAAGCATTTCCTTCTCAAATGGTTAGAATGTTTGCAATATTGTAATATTATTGTAAATGATAATATTGTATTGCTATAGTGTGACGTGTTAATTCATTTTTGTGTAACTAAGCTTCGTTCAATGTCCTTCCCTTTAAAATGATGTTAACGACGTCCATGCTTCGGATTTTTCAGAAGTAAGAAAAAAAACAACAACAACCAGAAACAAAAGCGTAAACAGATGTTGCTTGTCGTTGAAATTTGAAAACAATTCCTAGAAGTGAAAATAAAGAACAATATTTTTGATGAAAAAAAACTTTGTTTGAGAACATGAATATTGATGAATGATTTATGAATATCAATATTAATGCATTATAGGAAAGGTTACCGGAAGTGTTAACTCAGGGTGACAAAGATCTTACCATATCTGGCCTAGCGTAAACTTCTGGGTTTTGGGATACCAATTGGCGATGGTGAAAGTGTGCTTTGTAAGCAGGAGGAAGATGTTTTTTGTGAAAATGAATGTCTAAAATTCAGTTCAAGCGGCATCCTTCTATGTTAAGAGGAGAAGGATCGTCTTATTGTGAAACATACAGAAAGTTTTTTTTCGGGTGACTGTAAAATCATTTTGCTGTTTTAGCTAGAAAGAGGATAATTAATATCACGTTTATAATGTGGAGAGTTTATTTAAAGGATTCATTTTAAAAAAAAACATGATTCCTTTTGTAAAATGTTATTTTCGTTGTGAATGGCGGTACCACGGAACCAGCCTGAGGGCTCCGGAACCAGCCTGAGGGCTCCGGCACCAGCTTGAGGGCTCCAGAACCAGCCTGAGGGCTTCGGAACCAGCCTGAGGGCTCCGTGGAACCATTCCGGGTGGTTTTGTACAGAAGTTTCTTACTGTATGGTGTGTAACGTCGATGCTGGTCATCTAAAGTGGCGTCCAGTGACGTCACGAATGACGTTGAATTCGTGGCAGTCTTAATGAAATGCCAATCAAAACACACTTTGAACTACCAAGGGGGACCAAAATCTTGTTACGGATTAGATAACCTTTATCACAGTCCCGTGCTTTTCGATAGTCTCGTCGGTGTCAACCAATTAGAGCACGACTTAAGGTCGGCCAGGGATTCCCTAAGTTATTTAGGTCAGCTGTGTAAATTTTGCACACTTTATGTAGGAAAACATGCTGACATTGTGACGTTTATCAGCATGTGGCAGGCAAACGAATGTCATATATCAAAACTAGATAGAAATTCTTTCAGGCAGAATATTTACGAAGTTCTGGCAAGTTAATGAAGATGTGTACGCTCCCACGATATTTCGTTGTATACCCATTTGGTCTCACAGGAAGTGATTTAGCTAATTGTAAGCGTCTGTTTAGTTCGTTTAATATACTCATAATGAAGCGATAGTTAAAAAGATCTCCGCTAATATCCGTCCACATTAATGTCAGCAGTGTGTTAATCTCAGTCGGTAGTTTATTTCTTGCTGCCTCTCTAAAAATGCGTTTGCCATGTTGTTATATTTAGAGAATGCGTTGCCATGGTATTGTAGGTGGTACTTTGTGTTGTAACAGTATTTGTGTAAGTATCGTGATTGTTGGCCGGAGATGTTGTTTATATGACAAGGGTGCTTGTAACACGTATCGTTCAATTTCTCTTAACCTTTCCTCTGATTTCTCTAACCCAGTGATGTCGTAGCAAAGTGATCACATCTATTATACAGTGTACGGCGGGGTTTGCCTTTTACTCCACATTCCAATCATGGTATCAATTAATGTATTGATGGGTCCGTATTGTAGATCATTTACAGTACGATAAGCTAAGACTCTGTAGTTTCCCGCATAAGCTGCTGTGGTTTGTGTTTTTTTAAAAAAATACTTATAGTTCCATATGGTTCCTTATCGTTCCATAACACTCCACAAAAGGAAAAAACACGTCATTTTTCATTTTGTTGACAACTTGTTTGTAAAGTAACGCATTTTCCTCAAGCTGTAAATAAGCTTAAATAAACTATAGTGGCGAAAAAAATATTGTAGATGAAAAAAAAAGATACTAGTGCGATTGATTATGTCGATTACAGCATGCAGTGAGTGCAAAAGATTGTTATTGCGGGCGTCAGATTAGGTGTTAAAATGTTCTAGATGCTTTCCAAAGGCATATCATTGCTCAATGATGTCGTGAAAGCTGCCTTCTTTACCTTCTTCACGTCTTTTAGCTGACCCCGGTACAGTTAGGTCTGGAAATAGATGGGTGAATGTGAGAAGTCCGGTGGCATCCCGCAGCACAAAAATAGAGATGTTTCGCAGAAAATTAAACGAAAAAAAAAAAAAGATTCGCGGTGGTCTTACGGTTGGCACTTCATGGAAAGTGAGAGTCTTAAATTATTCCGCGCCTTGGAAAATTATTCCGCATCTTGTCTAAAACATGACACACTGTGGAAGATTTTGTCATGACTGGCGCGGGCAAAAGCCTACGTCACATCCACCAGTGGTGACGTGTCAACCCGGAGAAAGTGGGGACGTGTCAACCCGGAGAAAGTGGGGACGTGTCAACCCGGAGAAAGTGGGGACGTGTCAACCCGGAGAAAGTGGTGACGTATCAACCCGGAGAAAGTGGGGACGTGTCAAACCGGAGAAAGTGGTGACGTGTCAACCCGGAGAAAGTCGGCATCATAAAAGAGAGTGGCAGTATTTTGTGATCAGTATTCTTTGTTGTTATTTGTTGTTGTTAGGTATTTCGTGGGGGAGGGGACACTTGATATCACATATGTGACCATGCGTGTCCGAAAATGCGGAGCAAGGGGTTATTTGTTTAAAAAGGGGGTAATATTTATTCAGTACTGTGCATTTCCAGCAAAAAGGGGTATTATTCAGACTTGTCACTCCGCGTTTAGAGTAGGCTTAAAAAGTCATGAACCCTTGTGGTAACCAGTCATGAACCCTTGTGGTAACCAGTCGGTTCGCGAGTGCTCCTCCCTGGGATTCGGTCTTAGCGATTATGTTCCGTCCGCTGCTTTTTGTTCTGCAATTGTTTACCTCGGTTTTAACTTCTTTTACGCCCGTACAGTTTATATTTAGCAATGGATAAACTTGGAAGTCGGATTGCTTTCAGTGTCGAATTTGTTAAAATATAATGAAATGTAACTTTCAGTGTTTTTCAAGTTTATGTAACTATACACATATATAATAATAAAATATTTAACCTTGTTAAAACACTTGATCTCCTCCTCCCCTACTCCTACTGTTTTCTACTCCTACTACTGCATATACAATACAATGTTACAGGCAAACTTTCGAAACTGTCCAACTTCAAAACTTGGATAGCTTGCCTGAAATGGCATTCACTTTAAACGATTCTTCTAATTGTCGATGTTTTATACCTAAATAACGTGCTCTGAGTTTATTTAATCCTTAAAACAATGAAATGTACCATTTAACGGTGGAGAAACTTTTACAATGCGATTTATTAAAATGTCAATTGCAATTATTTGTTATACTTTGCAAATCATAACCTGGCTTTTCGCGATTAAAAGTACATTAACAACTTTAAATTGATAAAATAATAACGTATGGCATCAAGTTATAATGTTATTTGCAAACTGATTAAAATTACACAAATTTAGCTGCAAATTGGGTGTCATGGTCATCAGAAGATAAATTAAAGAAAAGATTGTTTAAATATGCAGCCGTATAAAATGAAAGTAGCCCGAAGTAAAGGATCAAATTGGCATTAATTACCAAATTTACGACTTCATTATAATTAAAATGAACTCCATTAAGGGTTTTTTTATTCATTCCTTTAAAAGATTAAGATAATTTCAAATGAAAAAAAAACGCAAGGTGTAAATTTAGATTTCGACATAGAAGCAAAATCGCAACCTTTTCAGTTCAATTGCATGTCCACAGGGCACCACATTCTGATTATTGATTGTAGCGATCGGATTTTTATAAATAAAAGGCCTACATTGTTGCTACAGTTGTCCTCTGTCTTTTATTTATGCCATTGATCAAATAATCCGATCGCTATGATCAAGAACCACACATGTGCTGCCCTATGAACATGCAATTGAACTGGTAATCCCATTACTGCTAGCGTAAATAAGGTCAAGATAAAATAACCCCCCTCCCCCACCCCCCCCCCAAAAACAAAGAAAATTGAAAATAAAATGTTGGACGGGGGAAATGGCCGTGGGGGGGGGGGGGTTGTAAAGACCGCGCGGGGGAGGGGGGGGGGGGTAAACGCCGCCGGGGGAGTAAGGCCGTGGGGCAAAGACCGGGAGGGGGCTAAAGTCCGGGGACGGAGGGGTAAAGACCGGGGGTGGATAATCACCTTCTACTCCTTGGGGGTATATACAGCAAGAATCAAATAGAGGTAATATTTATCCATTCGTTAGCAGGATATTAAGGTGCAGTTTGACTTTCTTCAGTACCAGTCTCAGTGATCAGTCCACTGTCCTAATCGTACCACATTATAGTGCATTTGTAAGGTACATGTAAAATTTACAGACAATATGAAACAAACATCTTCGTAAAAAATAAACAGCAAAGGATAACTCATTACATTGTGTAAATAACAGAGGTGCCTCACAATTGAACTGCTTCGCTATTGAATGCAATTCTTACACATGTGTTATAAGCGTCGGTGTTGAATGATTGAAATCTATAAGTGGAATATGGTTGATACGGGGTTAACATAGTTTTAACCCTCACTACTACTAATGCTATGTTAACATAGCAAAATAGCACATCAGGAATTTTAGGTTCATAGGTTTGTTTCTATTTAAGTTTTTTATTCATTTTTAGTCTATCTTACTCCTTATTTCAAAATTACATATTGTATAGACTTAATACATACACAAGGCCATGCACACCACATGTAAATATCTAATTGTTTATGCAGGTTTTAAACAGCATATATATACATTGCGTTAAAGTATTGCTGTATAATAGCATGCAGAATCAGTCGAAGACAATTTAATAGATTAAAAGTATACCATTTTAAACACACTTTCCAAGCATATGAAGTAAAAGCAGACATCATGGCTTCGCTAAAGTCAAACAGTAATTTGACCAAGGTCACACATTATCTTGACCATAGCCAGCACGACAGGGTGTGTGTTAAAGATCCGTCAGATCGACCATGACCTTAATATACATTGTGTCTTCATTGATGTAGCATGATGACCCGGGTTTATTAAGGCGAGTCAGTTGACAAAACAATGGACAGCCAGAAGCAATATTCATCTTAGTTTGCGGCCGGAGGAAGGAAGTACTTGCCGGATCCGGACGAAACGAGTCGCTCACGTGTTCTCGTCGGTTAAAATCAAGTAGCGTCAATGTAACCTAACATTGACGAAATCAATATAAAAAAACACCATAAAACGCAACAATGGTTTCCAAATTAAATCAGAAAGAGTAAATATAAGAAATGATGATTTCATTATACTGCAAGCAATATGTATAGTAAAACCAGTCTAACAAGGACTTATATTTTACCACTTGAAGACATAATTAAGGAATTACTTCACTCATACTTTACATTTTATATTTGTAATACTTTATCCACTTCAGCAGCATTTGTCGTTTATACCTTTCGTGGAAAAGTTTATAACAGTGAACTTTCTTAAAACAAACTTAAAAATCGTAATTGTTACGATAGCTGGACTGTTTACCCAGTCTGTTATATGCTGGCAACAGATGAAATTAATGTTTTATCGGAATTGAACAAAACTATTAAAATGAACAAACCTTTTGCTTAAAAGGCCATCGCAGCAAATTATCAAACTCGCCTTTCATTACAACAAAGTACAAGCTCATATGGGTATTCCTACCCATTCCGTCACCGCTTAAATACAGTCGTGCGCACATTTTGTACCCGCTTCTACTGGTGTAAAACGGCGGTGAATAGATGCTTCCGGAAGTTCCCGAGCGCGCCTCCGAGCGCTTCCGCTCTACATCCGTTATCTTCCATATTAATGTGCCATCGTAGCTAGTCTGCTGGCATAAAATATCGCAAGCACTTTTGTTTCACGTACTTTGCAAAATACATTATATCCACTGTAGATACGTTTAGAATAAATATTATACATTGTTTTTGTTTATATATATATATATATTATAAATGTTATGTATCTGCAGTTGTGAGCATATATTGATCTTGTTAGTTATAAGAGTTAATATAACTCAGAACACACGAGTTATATATTATGTTTATCGCCATGAAATTAAAACAAAAGTAACTCAAAATATCCTTGAGGGGTACAAAGCGAAAACCTTTCATAGAAATGGTGCACAAAATGGCACTTTGCGAATTTCCACGGGGTTATAAGAATACAATTTATACATTACATTTGAATAAAAAACGGTTTACTTTATGTACAGTTTTATAATTGCATTGGCGCTGGACACAATATATATATAACTCATAGTGTCATTGAGTTCTTCTACTTATTTTTCGGTTTAATTTAATTTGTTTTAAAAAAGAACAGCTAAATTTGTAAAGATTTTATTAACGGGCATACAACTCACTTTTTCTAGTTCTTCAAGGCGCAAGTTCAACTCTTCAATTCTTCTACCTTGTGCCATTTTATCCTGTTCCAGCTGTCGTACTTTCGCTTTGAGTTCTTCCGTTTCGCTGTAATGTAATCCGGAGCTCCCGCCCAGTCGGGTGTCATACTGATCAATCTGCAAGAAAATAAAGTTTCAGTGAAGGAATGTGGTTTTTATAATCACAAGTTTGTTATACTAATCAATCTATGGGAAAATAATAGTTCCCGTAAAGAAAAGTGGCCTCCACAATCATTGGTTTGCCATACTGATCCATCCGTAAGAAACTGGCCGTTTCGATGGAGGTATGTGGCTGCCATAATCACACGTGTTTTTACACTTATCAGCCTATGAAAAAAGTTCATATGTAGGAGTAGAGAAATGAGTCTGTCATAATCAAGGGGTTGTCATTCTGCAAAATCTGTGAAAATATAAACGTTCCAGTGCACTAATGTGGCACTAATGTATTCACAGGTATGTTATGATGATCCATCCAAAAGCAATAAATATTTCTGTGTAAGAATACGGCTTTCATTATCAAAAGTTTGTCATCGTGAATAGTGATCAATCTATCAGAAAAATAAATGCTCCCTTATGGGAGTATGGCATCCATAATCACTGGATTGCTACTGACCAATCTATAAAGACCTTGACAGATTTGTCATACTTATCCATCTACAAGAAATAAACGTTTCTGTGTAAAACTATGGCTTTCCTAATGAAAAGATGGCAAAGTGATCAATCTATGAGAAAGCAAACGTGATTAAATTGATATTCCCGTGTAGGAATGCTTCTATTATTATCACAGGTATGTCATATTAACCAGTCTATTAGGAAATAGATCTTTCCATGTAGGAATGCGACTGTCATTACCACAGGTTTCCCATGACTGACGTCATTCACGTTACATAAATATTTCGATAAACACCTAAAGAATCGAAAAATGTACAGAAAACGATACCAGTTAGATACTTAAGGCTTCACTTTCAATCTCACAATCAGTGATTGGTTTCCAGCTTACGTTACTGGAGCCATCTTGCGGTAATGGAAACGGTGAGGTCACTTTGATCACCAGAGAAGCTCTCAAGACGGACTGGGGTGCATTGTCATGTATATTAATGCATTAATTATTCAAGCTTATGTTTCCTTGCATTAAACATACACCACTGTTGCTATTCAAAAGAGCTGTCAAAATGTTTGGGGATGCTAACTGGAAAATGCGTTTATATTTTTCACCATAATAGACTTTTCTTGTTGCCGTATTCTAGTTTTTGTTCGAGCAGTACTATATTTAATATAATCGTTTGCGTTATTTCTTTGTTAACTTTGCACAATTTATTAAGGTCTATTTAACTTTTTCGCGTAACAGGGCAAAGAAATACAAGGTTGTATTGCCGGATTAGTGCTTGATTCAAAATGTAAGTGCAGCAGTACCTTAACTGCAATTTCCATAACTTCATTATTCAAAACTGATCCGATATTCTCAAAAACTGAGACGCGCTGGCGCAAATCATCTAGTTGTTTTGTCACCTCTGCAAATAAAAACGAATATAGTTAGTACAATTATTTACATGTTATGCATGTATATTATGCGTTTTCTTTAAACCCAAAACACATGTAAGAAATGAAATATTATAGCATTATTTTGGGCATGAGATGATCATTCTTTTTCTATATTGTTAGTGTAAACTTAAACTTTTTTCCTAAAAGTCCTAAAACTTCACCATATCAGCTGTTGAGAAATAACAGGTGTGGAACATTCCCATTAGAAAACTATAGCGTCGGCAGTATTAAATATATACATTTGCAATTCTGACCAATAATACTTGCAATTTCGCTGATTTGATTTGACAAATTCCAAGGTTTCGGATTAAAAGATGATATACAGAATATAATAAGTTTATCGACTGTTTGTCTCACTAACACAACGTTTTTTGCCTTTTGGGGTGTTATAACAGCGTTATAACCTGTGACTGAGTAAGTTCCACCGGAAGCTGAAGCTGCGCCAGTGGAATCAGCAGCAGCAGCCGCCATACTATTGCGTATCCCGGTATCTTTCTGTCTTACCACATCCCCACTAGCAGCGGAGATAGTGTTGTGTGCCCCTGCATGGTTCTCCGTTCCTTTGCTATTCAACGACCCTTTTTCCAAAGACGCCTTGATCTAAAATTAAAATAAAACCAAGAAACGTTTAAAAGTATTCGTTTTCAATTTATTATGCATCGTGTGCTATAACCTGCATAAATTAAACTTAATGTTAAAAAAAGAAAATGTGCAATGTTTTTGTTTCTCATTTTGTTTGTTTTGTTTTAGAAAGGCACAAACATATGGCATAACGCATTAAAGCTTGAGATTGAACCTCGTAATTGTTACAAACATATTTTTGGACTGCAATGCTTAAAATATAAGAAACAGGTTTGAAGTCAATACGACTTTTCATTTTTGAGATATCTGGCACACAACATTTTGTTAAAAATATAAACACATTTATGTAATGACGTTATATGTCGTATTCGTTCGTACTGCTCATGAAAAAATTGATAGAATCTTTCGGGCTTAACAAGAAATAAATTTGAACTTTCTCCGATGTTCAGCGGGACAAAGAATTTCACGTAATGATGTCATACGCATTCCTTAGTAAAGAAAAACGTAACGGGACCTACTCAAGTAATAAACAGACCAAATTTGAAGATATATTGCACGTTTTCGAGATATATTGCACACAACATTATGTGTACAAGAGACTTACACACACACACATGTTCAAATGATGTCCATACACAGAACCTAAAAAAACTGCATATGACGATATAATTATGGTTCTGTTTCACAGATATAATCAAAAGATAAACCGAGTCCCTGTTTTATTTTTATTACAAATTAAAAAGAAGTTGGCGCTCTTAACCCAAAATGTAAATTGTTTTGGTACTCTAAAAATGTCTTTCTAACCTTTTCAATTCGAGAGAGTTCACTCGTGACTTTTTCCAGTTTCTCTTCTGATTCTTGTGAAGAGCTAGATAATGTTTGTATATTGTCGTGCAATTCTATAGCGACATCATTTATTTTGTCGTTCACTTTTTCCAGGTGTTTCATGATGCTTTTCTCCATATGTTGATTGACTTTGTTCTCTGTGATCTGAAATTTCAAATTTAAATAGAGGGACTTCTGCAATATACAAGGCTATTTTCTCTTTTAATTTCAACTGATGTATAATCATAGTGTATTTGTTACGCATTAAACATTATTGCAGGTGGTTTTAGTTTATTTACATGTTTCGTGATCGGTCCCTCTGCATTCACTGCAGTAAATGTGCCAACTAAACCCAAGGAAACGCCATTAAGGTTGAATTTGTGTTTCTGTTTATTTTGTTTATTATGCCGTTTGAAATTTTCTCCATTTACACAAATTACCAATCATATATTCTATTACTGGGCAATTAATTTGATTTTAAAAAATTATCTGTTTTATTTTAATATTACACCTTTAATATTTCATCAATAACTGTAACTTTCAAGAATAAAATAATATTTTGTATAAAACTGTTTTCTACTGAGTTATGATTTCTACATTTGATTTTATATTTAAACTAAATTGTTGGATCTAAATAAAATTTAATGTTTACAACTTTAATAATGCATTACAAGTGCAATATATAGTGCAAAGATTACTGAAAAAATTCTGGCAAGTAGTTTGAATATTGATACAATGAAGACCGAAAAGTAATGGTTCTTTAAACCAAGTGTGGAAATGTTTCCCACTGCGTTCTTTTAAAAGATACCGTTATAGCAATCTTACCATTTGCAAGCATATCTTACACCTGATCATCTTGACTTTGCATTCGCCAGAGTAATGATTCACTTCCTGCAAATATACAGATTGATTTGAAATGAAAAGGTTATTGCAGGATTGACTCATTGTGTCTGACAAAAAATAGCATCAATCAGTTTCTATACGAAATCCCTAGTCGAGGGTATTTTTTATTAAATATTAACTCTCATACTATAAAATTTGGTGTTTTGCCATTAAAACGTCTCTATTTATAAGAATTGAAATAAGCATTCCTTCTGTTTTAATTAAATTCAAATAACTTTTTAATTTTGCAGCAATGATATGTGACGATAAAATGAACGACTTGCTAAATTTTTGCAATATTGACCCAACATTTTAATTTTATTTGTGAATTGTCACACAAAATTCAATGTTATTTATTTCTGTAAATCTACCACATTCCGCCCGTACGAAATAGCCCACTTTGCACAGTTAAGAGTCGTTCATCGGTTGCAGAATATACATTTATAATGTTCCAACAGATTTGGATAAAACGTCAAAAGTTAGTAATTAATAATGAAAGCTATTTCTTAAATTTAAACGCCAGTGTTAAATGGTAGAGAGCGTTTTTTAACAGTATAAACTAAGACTTTGACAGAAAGGGGTGTTTCAAGATTTGTGACGTATTAATTAACCACGCCTGAAGGAACTGATATATAGTTTTCAATCGTATTATGATTTATTTAATAACAGAAATTCTTATTGATATAAGCTTTCATTTCAAATAGCGCAAAGGCACAACTTACATGTTTGCGCAAAATATTTTTCTTTCCACAGTATGAACAATCAAATGGAACCATTAAGCATTCCTCCAGGTGACCCTTTATATCGGCAACAAAAGAAAAAAATAGACATTCGCACAACCAATTCTGTTGAACATAAAATAGATTATTTGCTAAGTTATGTTTGCATATTGTGCTGATCTCTAGATATAACAATCAGGAATATATCATTTAGACACTTAATAACTTGATTTCTCTTTTTTTAACAATCAGTCAAATGACAGCTGTTATTATCAATAAATGGTCTCATTTTTGCAAAAAATAAGATATAGATATATGCATATATTATTGATTCAGTCCCCTTAAAAATATACTTAAAACTGAGATATACTGCAACTTTGTGGCACATGCTAAGAGCATTGATAAATGGAAAACGCGACTTCTGCATGGAGAGTGCTGGTTGACTAAACAATTGCGTTATATAACCAGTGGGAAAGTCCCGCTTCTATTTTCACTTCCATAAATTCTGACTGTCAGCCAAGACAGAAATATAAGCAAATCACCTGTCATATATTTGTATGTTTGTCGACTAGGGTTGGAAAGGGTTATGATTTTAAGTACATTCTTAATGACTGGCCCTATATACAATTCATTTTTTTCTCCGAGTTTACGTTATCAGTTTTATAGTTCTTACTTAAGTGTGCACATGAGCTGAAGATTGATTGCTTGTACAGTATATATAAATAAGAATTTACTTCATTGATTAACACAGGTCTGTTGGGCGTGTGTGAAATAAAAACGCTTTTGCTAAAGTAGATACTGGTTAATTTCTGGCGAATACATGCAGGTTTTGGTGAAGGGGACAGGGCCGGGGTTCAACCAAAATTATCCCAGCAAACATTAAGACGTCAGAATGACGTCGGGTTCCGACCTAAATCCGACGTCGGAATTAAGTCGGTTTTAGGTTGTATATGAAATTGGAACCGACGTCGGATTCCTACCTGAAACTGACTAGAGTTATATAATTAATAGATAATTAATTATTAAACTGCTGTTGTGAAATACATACGAAAGCCTTTTCCATGTAAATTTTTACAATCTAGGAAGAAAAATATCGACGCGCCATCAAAATTCTAAAATTTTCATGTAAAAATTACGTGTTTTCTTCCTCTTTTTCAAAATGACTTCCATTTCCGGTGAGCGTTTTGGTCGTTTTTGCAACGTCGGAATGACGTCAGAAAACCGACGTCGCCTCGACGTCGGAATAAAGTCGGGTTTTAGGGTAATAGGTCAGAACATGGTTGTGAAGTCGTCGGGACCAAAATACAACCTTTTTTAACCAAAAAAAGACATCGGTTGTTTGCTGGGATCAGGAGGAGCGAGTCATTTTTTGGTGAAAATTAACTGTCATTCCTTTTTGAATTTGAGAGGGTGTGTGTGTGTGTGTGCGTGTGTGTGTGGAGGGGGGGGGGGGTGGCGGTTGCAATCTCTGACTCCCAACCCCTACCCCTACCTGGATCCGCCATTGTTATAATTACTTGAGCATAGCTCACCTTCAACATTTTGAATACAAGCAAGCGTTCACAGTGTAGACAGTTTGTTTTACGCATTTCGCATTCTGCAGTCAGATGCTTCTTTTCGTCAGATAAAGGAATGAGAAGCCCACAGATGCATTCCAAGCGCTTGTGTTTACAACTTCTTTCATGGTCCTAAAAATACACTACAGTGTAAATGTAAATAAACATAATCATGTATTTGCATTAAGTCTCGTATAAGGGGGCGGGTTGCGGGGGGGGGGAGGGGGGAGGGGGAGGGGGGAGGGGGGAGGGGGAGGGGGGAGGGGGGAGGGGGGTGCGTCAGAACAATAATGAATGGGACTAAGATAGATGTAAACCCATTCTGCTGTTCAGTACTTTTAATAGCAATATTAGGGTAAATTATTAGGAATAGAAACTGCTGCTACTAACAGAATACCCCCTCCCTCCTCCCCCCCCCCCCCCGCCTAAAAAAGTACCAAACACGGAATAAATGTTGTTATTACAATATATTTAGCATTCATTCAGCACGGTATGCATATAACATATAAACATTTAATGCTTATTTCTGATATCAAAAGAAAATTAAAGATTTCTGATATCAAAATATAATTAAAGATATCAATAAATCAATATATATGTAGATCTCATATATAACAGTTTTGTAATTTGGATCCCTGCTAATTGATTTTTCTTTTCAAAACAGCCAGATATTTTAGTTCGTCATCAGCCAATTGTATGTTACTTTTATATTATATCATATATGATTACAACTTGTATATCTGATGATCTCATATTTCGTTGAATATTCTTAGTGTTGTAATTTTACTTCCTTTTTAGGTTTTATCATTGTTATGAAGAAGGTGCAGATATTCCCACTGTTGAACCTCGTATTAATATATGTGCTTCCCGATCTCCAACTGAGGGAAATTTAGCTCTTTTAAATGTTGGAATAGTCATCATATTTATAAAAATATTAATTGTGACATAAAAATCGCAATTAATATTTTAAATATTTTCCTGATTATGGGGTGCAGAGTAAATCTGTTCACAGAAAACTGCAATAGAATCTGTCGTAAAATGCAACGTTGCACTGCCATGAGGAATAACATTTTGCAGTTATATTGAATAATGTCGCACAAAAGCCCTTAATAACTTGATACAACATAACAAACCCATAAGCAGGCCAATTTAGTACAAATTTAAAAGAAAAAAATTATAATAAATATGGTATCCGGACATTTAGCCGACCGACGTTACGTTTAGTTGAAATTTATAAAAGTGTGGTGATATATTTTTAATTGATTCCACAAATTATGGATATGGTTATCAACTGATCAAAAATCAATTACAAGGTCGTGCAAAAATTAGGTTATTTCATTTTTTATACTTGACTAGATAACTAAAAATATATCACTTACAATTATATGAATTTTGACTAAAATCGTATATGACAATTTTGGCTAACTGTCGCTCAGCTGAAGGTCGCTGGGCTAAATGCCATATATGCGATAAACATTACCCCAGTTAATAAGCGACTTACGTCGTATTGTCGGAGATTTCCTTTCCATGTACAGTTCATATTAATGCAGTGCACACCCACTTTGGCTGCATCTCGCTTCATTGCATTGTCAACATACAGCTTCAAAAGACGAAAAACAGTTAAATACTTCACGAGTTCAGATTCAATAGGACTTATATATTATCTCGAAGGGGGGGGGGGGGGTGGGGGAGGAGAGACAGAGAGAGAGAGAGGGGCACTTGTTAAAAAAAGCGGGGAAAAGGGGGGGGGGTAATTCGGAGACCAGACGCGGTCCACAGGGACTGTCAATTTCGTCAAAAAAATCGGGGGTGGGGTGGTAATTTTCATTCAGTACTCCGTGTTTCTCACAAAAGGGAGGTTATACAAGACCTGTATATCAGTTTGCTAAAAAAAAGTGGTATTGTTTCAAAATTAGCACTGCCCGTTTAAGGGTGGGTTCATAAAGTCGTGGATAAATGATGAGACTAACATTCTCTATTTCAAATATAGGCACAATTTATTGTAATCACTAACACAAACATATAAAAATATTCTCAATTCATTTGAAAGATTATATATTCTGTTTTTATATTGCATTAATTTGGTTTTTGATATCAGTTTAATTTGTTTGTTACCTGTTCAAGTAAATGCTCTGGTTTTAACTCATCATTGCCAACATCTTTAATACATGCTGGGCAGTATTTGGAGTTGACCTCTCTATAAAGTAAAGAGTGCAATGCCAGAAAAAAATCTTCCTTATTGTGGACAAATGTGTGGAATATTTGTAAGCTTTGAATTCGTTGTTTTGCATTTAAATATGCAGATTTGTGAATTCATAGTTTGTTAATAACTGAAGACATTTTGTTACTGGCCAATAAGTTGAAAAAAAAGAGACTCACTCGTTGACCTCCAGACGGTAGCTAACGCACGCGTCACAGAAGCGATGTCCGCAAAACCCCTGCATAGGTTTTTGTAAGATACAGTTGCATATGCCGCAGAGAAACTTGCTGTCCACAGGGTCACTGTCCACGATTCCCTTGTCGAAACCCCGAGGGATCGATTTTCTTTTTCTTTCCATTTCGATTTTTATATCTGTTGTAAAAAGCGTAATTGAATAGGACGACAACAATGAGAATGACACTGATGTCGTTATTGTTGATGATGACGGTGATGATAATGATGACGACGATGATGGTGATGATAACAATGCCAACGATAATGATAATGATGATGATAACGACACTGACGACGACTATGATGATTTTGATGATGATGATGATGATGATAATGACGATGATAATGCCGATGGTGATGACGATAATGATGACGATGATGACGACAAAAGACGACAAGGACGCTAATGATGATGATGCTGATGATGCTGATGATGATGATGATCATGACGACGACGACGACGATGATGATGATGATGATGATGATTATGATGATTATGATGATGATGATGATGATTCATTTAAATGTTTCGTTCAAACTTATGATAGTTAGATTCATCGTGACTATAACATTACAAAAGCAAACAGTCAGTGTCATGTTGTGATGCCAGAGGGATTCGCTGAAAGTGGAAGTACAGTGTGTACTAACGTTTTATTTCGTAAAACGTGCTTTTACGAGTAAAAGCGCAATTCGCGTTCTCCACTTTTAGATGGGTTTCCCTTCAGGATTTATCCTTTCACGCAAATAAATACAAACTTTTTGTGCCTGCAGAATAGCCTATCCCGCCATCCATCCATCAACCAATCAAAATGAGGGAATCCTCTGGTATTTCGTCATGATTGACAATGGGCATTCCCTTTAAGCCCCACTCGGTGGTTGAAAAACGCACCCAGGCTTGTTGAGGGTGGATGGGAGGGAGAGTAGGCTAAAAGTGGAGGACGCGAATTGCGCTTTTACTCGTAAAAGCACGTTTTACGAAATAAAACGTTAGTTTTACTTCGCAAAAGCTTTGAATTCGCTTATCTCCACTTTTAGATGGGACTTAAGTCCGGAGCAGGGGAGCCTGCCATTCTGTATTGCTTCACAAAAAGGTTGCGAATTGTGCTAGATACGTAAAAACTCATCGGAAGATGAATAGTTGAACCGTAGTTGAAGACTGAATAAAAAAGCTAACTACGTTCCACTTCTATTAATGTTTTCCAAAAGTTTGGGATGGGGGGGAACACTCCCAGTCCCATAACAATCATCGTGGGATACGACCCCATGGGAACAGAATGTTGAGATCTGACACATGTAAGTCAAGTATATCAAAAACATAAGAGTGGTTACTGCCATCCCCCTCCTTCCGCCCACTGGATGGGTCCCAACCACACACTCTCAACATCGAGGTTACCAGGAATAATTTCAAACCGTCGATACTTTGACAATACGATCGTAAATCTCGGAGATTTACGTAAATAAACTTAATACTGCCAGGGAGTGCGCCTGCAGTATTTACAATTAGATAACATACTGAACTGACGTTAGACTAAAGCAAATGATAAGGTCCAAATGACCGAAGCAAAGAACACAATATAAATTGAAGGCTTTTCCCGCAAAACCTACAAAATACGACTAGATATTCTTTTAGATTCTAATACTGATAGAATTTTAACTTAAAAAGTGAAAAACTTTCACTATTATATGAATTCCCGTGTCTTGGGCCAATTACGGGCCCATGGGAACAATGGGCATGGTCATCATGGACCGATCCCCTAGTTACCGGAGGTGACACGGGACTACGGGAACCGTAAGTACCGTGCACGCCCCCCCCTCTTTTCTGACCTTAGGGTCCGAAAAGAGGATGATGGCAGGTAGCTGGGTGTTAGGACCACGATGACCCTGCCCGCACAAGATAAAATACCTTTACCCTGGAAACAATCTAGAGCTTAAAACTAACGTCCATGCAAGTGAAAATATCAGTTCCGTGGTGAATTAAAAACACTTGCTTAACTGTACTCGAGATACGATAACAAAGTCTGAGAGCATCACTGCTTCTTGCCCTTGAACCCATTGCTGTGTCCCTTGGGGAACCCCCCTTTCTGCTTGCCCTTGCTTTTCAGCTTTGAAGCGGGTTGCCTGAAACCAGAGTAGAAGGATTCGTAATGATGGTTTCCGCAGCAATGAAGGGGCCTAAAGAGTAAAGACCCGACAACTCGTTTTGCGAAAAGTCTTTCAGGTAATACTTAACAAATGAGTTGGGAGAGGACCAACAACCTGTTTTAAGTATATCTACCAAAGACACATTACGGAGAGCTCTGAGGGAATTTGCTATCTAGCGGACATGATGGGCTTTAACTTTACATTCGTTTTGTAGGCCCGTATCGGACTGTGCCCGTTCATAAGCTGCCAAAATGACCTTTTTAATGTAGTTTGAGATGGTCTGTTTAGAAAGGTCTTTGTTAAATTTCGGCATGAAAGAGATAATGAGGGCTTTTGATTTTCTGAGCGATAGGTTTCTGAAATCGAAAGATATTGACGTAGTGCTTTGACCGGGCACAAAGAAACACGATCCTCAGACAGTTGTTCCCCCTGAAGGGCCGGGAGCGCAATATGGTCAAAGGTGCCCCGGCCTTGGGAAATGATATGTGTCTTACCCATGAAACCGGCTCTGGGAGTAAGAAACACTCTATTCCACTCCCCATTTTCCTTCGTTATCTCCCTGTCCAACGCATGGATTTCGCCTCTCCTCTTACCGGACGCTAAGGCTAACAGGAAAGTGAATCTTACCGTGGCATCTTTTGCGGAAATGTTTTGTTCCGCGAAATTCTCTGGGCACTGTAAATAACGTAATACCAGAGACAAATCCCATTGGGCCACACTGGACTGTAGGGGAGGGGAATTCACCTTGAAATGTCTAATTAACTGTGACAAGGCTGTATCCTCGCCCGGGTCATAGCCAGTAGATGCCTTAAGTCTAGAACCAATAGCGGCTCGATAACCTTCTATCGATCCCACCTTAAGTTGACCTTGTGTGAAAAGATGGTCCAAAAAATCTGCTACCACTGCTGGTGTCGCCTGGAAGGGGTCTAGCTTAGAGGCAGCGCACCAAGAGGAAAACTTGTTCCACTGTGACCTATAAACTTTCGCTGTGGATTGTTTATGATTGTTTACCATCTTTTCCACTACCTGCTTGGAAAAACCTTTTTTCTCTAGGAAGGATTGGTTAGGCACCACAGGTGAAGGTTCATTAGTTGTGGGGACGGGTGGAAGTGCCGCCAGGTATCGGGATGGATTTGATCACCTTGCACCGTAGAAGAAGGGTGAACCACGGAGCCTCTGGGGACAACGGGGCTATTAGTAACAGAGCTGGGGGTCTCAGTTCTATTATCCTTTGCAAGACTTGTAGCAGAATGGCCTGGGGAGGGAAGGCATAGAGTACTTCCTGCAGAGGCCATGGGCACTTTAACGCATCTACTGCCCAGGCTGCTTGATCCGGGCATGGGGATACGAACCTGGGTAGCTGGGTTGTCAACGCATTGGCGAATAGATCTAACGTCGGGGGGCCCCATGGGGATTCCCGTGTCACCCAACGGAAGGATGACTGGGCTAGGCACCACTCTGTGTGGATAACTTGGCCCGCCCTGGACGCCAGATCGGCCAGTACGTTTAGCTTCCCTGATAGATGACGTGCTACAATGGAGATTTTGCGTTCCCGTGCCAGAAGAAGGATGTGAGAAGTCAGGGTCGATAGTTGAGAGGATTTGGTTCCACCTTGCTTGTTCAGATACGCCACTGCTGTAGAGTTGTCCAGAAGAACTCTGACACTCTTGCCCTCGAGATGGTTCGATAGCTTGTTCAGAGCTATCCATACCACTCGGAGTTCCAGCCAGTTGATATGGTATCTGCAGAACGTTGCTGGCCATTTTCCTCGCCACATTTGACCCTGACAGTGAATTCCCCAGCCTTCCCTGGAAGCGTCCGTTTGGAGCTCTATATCCATGGGAGGGGCAAGAAAGGGGACTCCTTCGTTCATGGTAACCGGGTCGCACCACCATTGGAGAAGGGAGAGTGCGGAAGGGGACACTGTCATAGTGGCTTTGGGGGACCGTCCCTTCGTTAGGGCTTGTCTTACCTGTGCCTGGAATCGTCTGTAATGTAAGCGGCCTAACGGAACCGTCTTCTCGGTCGCTACTAACAGACCTAGCAGTGACTCCATAGCCTGTACCCTTACCTTTCGGTTGGCAGAAATGTTCCGGATAGACCGAGAAATTCTCTGCTGCCTGTCTGTTGTGGGGAATGCTCGGGCTGCTGATAAGTCCCATCGTTCCCCCAAGAAGATGACGTCTTGTTTTGGGGTCAATTCTGATTTGACCAGATTTACCACAAGACCTACCTGTATCGCCTTTTTGACTAGCTGGGTAGTCTGGTGATGGGCTATGTCCCGTTGAGTATGTGCTAGGAACCAATCGTCTAAGTATTGGAACACTAGCATTCCTTGGAGACGTGCCCATGCTTTTAGGACCCGCATGATCTTTGAAAATACGTACGGGGCTGACGAGAGGCCGAAAGGGAGTGCCAGAAACCAAAAACGCTTTCGATTTACTTGGAAACATAGGTACTTCCTGGCCGAGTGGTGTAGGGGAACATGTAGGTAGGCGTCGGATAGATCTATCGATGTGCTCCACATCCCTTCCCGTAACATTGCTTTTATAACCTGTGCCGTGTCCATCTGGAAGGAGGTTATTTGCAGGGACTGGTTGAGGGAAGATAGATCTATCACTAGTCGCCATCCCCCTGACTTTTTGGGTACCAGAAAAACTCGGCTGAAGAAGCCTACCTGGTTTTCTGGCATTTCCTCTATAGCTCGTTTTGCTTGCAAGTCTCTTAGCATTTCTTTTAGGGCTAAGTCTTTTTCTGATCCCTGCTGATAAGCGGTGGCCAGGTTGCCTGGAGCTTGGAGTGTTAGGGGAATAGTTGGCTTGAGTCCCCTCGGGCCCTTCTTGAAGGGGAGGGGATAGCCGTTCCTGAGCCACCGGACTTTTCTCCGGGAAGCCCCTAACTCTGCCCAAGCATGCCAGAACTTGCCTAGCCTTCCGCCTACGGGCAAGGATGTGTTGCAAGACAGTAGTTCTTTTAGATCGTTTAAGCCAGAAAAAGTATCGCCAAGAGACGAGTCCCTCGTCTCTGAGCGGTACTTTGGTTGGCTGCTACCTGTGCTGCTGGGTGTGCTGACCCTCTGGCTTGCTGTCACCCGAATGCTTGGGCCTCTTCGGCGGTGGGGACTGCACCTGGGAGTTGGGTCGGGGGTGATCCGCAGAGGACTGTCGTTGTTTCTTGCGCTTCGCTGGTTGGCGGAACGAGGCACGCGACATCCTTGACATCAAGGCGAAGTCTTGCGACAACGATCGGCTCTCTTGGTTTACTCTCTCCACCTCTGCTGGGGGGAACAGTTCTTTCTCGCCCAGGATAGGAGTATGTCTTAAATCACGAAGCCCTTTGACGCTTGACCAGCAGTGCTGGAGGAAGGCGTCCCGTCTTAAAAATACCATTGACGTCATTAGGAAGGTAGAGATTTTCACGACATCACGGGTGGCCAGAGACAGGCATTCCAAAAGCTTAGAAGACACTGGGTCATTGAGCCGCAGATTATCCCATCTCGCCCGTAGTGCTTTCAGAGTGTGGTCCTGAAAGGACATAATGTTTAAAACTTGACGGGCCGACGACTCAATGTTCCTGGCGTCTTTTTCTACTAACGGAATGTCTGAATCCGCACGAACTGATGGCATCCACACTGTTCTCTTGGATGGTTGATCCAGTGACTCCATCGGTATCTGATCGTCCGAGGTACGGTATGGGCCGGGACGCACGGAGCAGTGCTTTGAGGCATGAAATCGCGATAATGTGCGGCCCTCACTGGCATCCATCTTTTTGAACTCGTTTGACCGCACTATCACTGCGTTCGCGATGCCCTCACTCGTGGATAAGGCAATGAATGAATCGTGGTGGGGCAGAGACGTCTGGGATGTCATCCTAATGGGGGGGGGGGTCATCCCTTTCCAGACATGGGGTGCCACAGGTAACGTTAGCAAGGCGGGCTATTTCCTGTATGGCATCTCTAAACGGGACATCTTCCGGAGCTAGGGACGATGACGTCACGGAAGGAGCTCCCTCTTCCCCTGGAGATGAGAGATCGGGAGGAGACGGGGTCCTGATCGGGCGACGGCCTGCTGCCGCTGGGTCGTGCCATAGGCGTTGGTCGCGACCTGGGGAACGTACAGAGTCAATTTCCCGTAGGGTAAGTGGAAGTGAGTCGGTGCTGAGAGCTCTTGGGGCACATCTCCGGTCTCTTCCTCTTCGGACTCTTCCCCTTCCTGCTCCTCTTCACCCTGCCGCAGAACGTTCATGGGATGCTGGGTGAGTACTTCCCCCGAGGGTGTATAGATCTCCCTCTCTCTGTTAGAGGGAATAGATGTTATGGGAGAGGTGTGAGCTTGAAGTAGGTCGTCGTCCTCTTCTCCCACCAGATTGGAAGCCTGCCCCGACGGTGGAATACCCGAAGAGTCCTCCTCACTGGGGTCCTCCGACTCACGGTCCCTGACTGCACCCATGGCGGGGGGTTCGTGGGACGTGGACGCTAAGGGAAGTAATTCCGGTGGAGGCCGAGAGACCGTGGCCGATGGTGAACGCTTCCTGCTGGGGGTCCCTTTTGCCTCTTGCTCTTTAATTGAGCATTGCAAGTCCTGGATCTGGCGTTGAAGTTGAGTCCGTAAAGCCAGTATCGCCGACAAGCCCATTGAGTCACCCGTGGAGGGGGGCAAAGTTGGTGTATCTAGCTGGGGGAACAAATCCTCTGGTGCTGGTATGCCCAGTTGACCCGGAGTAGACGTGAAGGCAGAGCCTGTGGCGGTATGCACAACCGTTACTTGTCCTTCCGCAGGGTAAAGTTTTTTCTCGGATCCTGACCCTTCCTTCCCCGTATCCTGTCGGTCAGCGGACCAGGCGTTACGTAAGGCCGCGCGTTCGTCGCCGCCTAATATATCCAGTTCAGCCACTGTTTCTGAAAAGACTCTAGAGGTCTTTGACTTTTTACGCTTGCGCTTAGTGCCCGCTGTATCCGACTCTGCAACGGTATCCAAACGGATGGGCGTCGACACCTGTGAAGGATCACTGAACTCGCCTTTTCCATTGAGCTGGAGGGTATAGTCCGGTGAGAGAAACAGGAAGGGGCTTTGCGTCTGCTCCTTCTACGATCGTTCTTTGCCCTGTTTCTGTAAATTGCCCGCCACTCTCTGTGGGTTAACTGTTCACACTCCGGGCAGGTATTCGTTTCCACACACAACGCCAGGCCCCGATCTCGCCTGCAGCGATCGCACACTGTATGGGGATTGAGTAAGGTAGGCGGGTGTGAACACGGCAACTCCTTCTTGTTTGACCGTAGGGTGGCCTCTGTCATGTCTGAAAAGTAAGCAGAACGAAGAGACCATAAGAGACTGCATCAGAAAACACAAGACAACAGATAGAATAACGTTTAGGCTATCGTTCTCAGTGATATGCAGTGCTTCATATTGAAATATATCATCTAAAATAATCGAAATGTTGATAATTATGATGACTAAGGACGAAAAATCCGTATTTCTGGGACATATGACACTATGGGCCCATATTCCCATGGACCCCACAGTCCCATGTTCCCATATGAGACCATGTTCCCATAAGAGCCCTGTGCCCCTATGGGATCATGACCCATAGTCCCAAGGTACCTTACGGACCCATGTTCCCGTGAGACCCATAGCTCCATGTGACCCATGGGGACATGGTCCCATGCGAAGGCATGGGACGTCCCGTAAGCCTATAATCACCAGTCTGGGAATACATGGAACTACGGTCCCTGCGGTCACAAGGGCCGTTGCTAAGGACCCTACATGGGGCCTACGGAGGGACTATGCCTGTTTTTAGACCCCTAACGGACGTGTGGTCCCAGGGGTGCCACAAGCTCGAAAAGACGTCTCAAAACAGCTTTTTTCGCCCGGACAAAATTCTATCTTGCAGAGCTTGCAGATACAAGAAAGAACGAGTCCTGTTGGAGTGTAAGCAATGGCAAAAGCCTGGCCATTTCTGCTATGGCACGGTAAGCCGTAAAAGCTTAGAGTCTAAGCAGGCAATGAGGACTGCAAAGATCCGAAACAACTCCTGAGGGTGTGTGTTCGAACCAGTGGAAGTAGCCACTCGATCCTACAGTCTTCTAGTGGAGAAAAAGAGGCGCACTTCTCGGGACTATCGACGTGTCGCCGCTGCGTGCAAACTCAAATTCTGCCGGACCGAAGTACAAGTGCTGAATTTGCCTCGAAACTGAACCAAATTTATCCAACTTTCACAGAATGATAAAGAAGTCCATTATTAGTTAAATAAACTAAATAAAAGGCAAAACCGCACCTTTCCACTAGTTCCCCAACGAAAAATTCGCGGAGCACACAGAATGGCGTGTGTTTTCAAACACACGCTTAAAGGGAATGCCCATTGTCAATCATGACGAAATACCAGAGGATTCCCTCATTTTGATTGGTTGATGGATGGATGGCGGGATAGGCTATTCTGCAGGCACAAAAAGTTTGTATTTATTTGCGTGAAAGGATAAATCCTGAAGGGAAACCCATCTAAAAGTGGAGATAAGCGAATTCAAGCTTTTGCGAAGTAAAAGGAAGTTATGCTGCTATTCTGCAAACAAGGTAACGGGAGGATAGCAGGGGTGGAGGGAGGGGCATTCTAATGACATCTTG